>WSXT02000006.1:2837699-2857164 GCA_011762715.2 Neuroterus valhalla
TTGCATTCGATGCTGTGGTGTCCACACACTTAAAAAATTACATTTTTGTTGAGAATGGAAAACACAACAGCTTAATATATCTAAAATACTGAACCATCTGCCGATAACTCATGCATTGACGAAGACTGGTACATTTACCTTAGTTCACTTGTTGAAAAATCCCTAAGGAACATTTTTAAAAAATTTTGGTAACGATTGATTCCTTACAGCGTCTTCAATCACTTCCGGTAGCAGGAAAACCTCCCCACCGACATGCCGCCATTTATGGACGCCCCTTCCCCCCTTTTTTCATTCAGTTAATTGTATTCTTGATAGTAATGTATATTCATGTCCAGAAAAAATTTTCAGCTTTTTATCTTCAATACTTTTCTCCGAAAAAAATCCTAAAAAAAGTAAATTTTTTCGGGTCCACAAGGTGAGAACCTGCCTTAAATTAAACAGTTTGGTAGAAAATCAATGTATTTTTTCGAACATTTGCCATTTTTAGTTGAACGTTATTTTCCTTAATAGAAAATTCATTCTCATGGTTGCAATTGAATTGTTCAGTTAAAAAAGCATTTTTCTTGATTGTAAATTTAACCACTTGGTTGAAAGTTAAACTAATGTATTGAAAATCCATTTCTTTTCAATATTCACCTTTTTCGTTGAAAATTTAATCATTCCATTTTTAGTGGAAATCTATTCTTTGAGGGTTAGAAACTTAGAAATACAACAATTTGTTCGAAAGATAAACTAATTGATACAAAAAAGGACTTTTTCGTGGAAAATAATACTTTTAGGTAGAAAAATCAAGTCTTTTGTATAGTCTCCTTAGCTTCAGAACTGAACAATATTCATGAAAATAGATAATTTTGTTAAAAATTCGTCTTTTTGGTAGAGAATTGATTTTTTGTTATTGTTGAAAACTGAACTATTTAGTTGGAAATTCTTCTTTCTTGGTGAAATTCAATTAGTTTGTTTAGAATTGAACCATTGTTCAAGAAAGTAACTTTTTGATAGAAGAATTAAATCATATTTTATGTCGAAAGTTTGACTTCTTTTTTGGAAATTTGTTCATCTAGAGTAAAAATGCACCTTTTCGGGTTAAAAAATAAACTTTCCTCCTTGAAATTTGTCCTGTTTTGCAGAAAATTGACATATTTGGTTCAAACTTCAACTTTTCGATGAAAATTCGTCTCTTTGCTTTCAAGTTCAACTACTTTTTTATTGATGATATTGTTCATAAAATAACAAAAAATCTTATGTTTGGTTAAAAATTCATTGTTCAAGACAAAAATGTCACTATTCCATTTTTGTTTGAAATTTTTTATTTGTATGGTTCGAATTTCAACGATTCTGTTGAAATATTGCATTTTTCGGTTGAAGATTAATTTTTTGTCAAAAATTGATGTAATCTAGTTATGTTTTCATCATTTCAGTTAAAAATTCGTCTTTCTGGTCAGAAATTCTACCTCTGCAGTTAAACATTTACAATTCCATTTTATTCTTAAGCGTTTTTTGTATAAATGTAATAATTTGTTTGACAGTTAGTTTTTTTTTGTTTGTTAAAAGATAGTTTTTTTTCATGAAAGTAAGTTTTGTTCGGTTTAAGTAATTTTTTCAACTGAAAATTTAATTTATTCCAATCTTTAATTCCATAGTTTCAGTTAAAAATCTATTGTCCAGTTAAACATCCATTTTTTTCAATTTAAAATTTGAGTAATCAAATTTTTCTCGACATTTTACCTTTTTCAGTAAAAGTTAATTTATTTGTCTGAAAACTCAACTCTTCCAGTTAAAAATTCTTTTTTTTTTTAGTATGAAACACTTATGCTTGGTTTAAAATCAATTTTTATTACTAAAAATGTTACTGTTCCATTTTTGGTGGAAAATAATAATTTTTTGACTTTGAAATTCGACTATTTTGTTAAAACATTATATTTTTTTTAGAAAATGATTCTTTATGTTTGCAAATTAATGTTCTTGTTTGGATATTCACCTTCATGGTTGGAAAATGAAGTACTCCAGTTAAATATTTATCTTTTTAGTTGAAAATTCATCTTCTGGTTTTGAAATTCAAGTGTTCTGGTTGAAGATTCATAATGTTATTTGAAAATTGGTTGAAAAATGAACTATTTTGTTGGAAATCTGTTTTTTATCGTCAGTCGATTTTTTTATTGTTAGTTTAACTGCTGTAATTTTTGTGATAAAATGGTATTTTTTTGTTGAAAATTAGAGTATTCTTTTCAAAATTGATTTATTTGTCAATGATTGATCTGTTGTGTTCAAGCATGATTAGAATTAACGTTATGAATAAAAATGAATGTTCGCGTTTTGCGACAAATATAAATATGTTGCTTCTAGTTGACCGGGAAAATTGCAAAACTTGACTGTAAAGAACCGGGAAATGACCGAGAATTTGGAATCGTCCGTCGAATCGCCACACTGACACTTTAACAAATACGATTTTTATTTATGACTTCAGGAATAATAATTTGCAAAAAAGAGGAATAAGGTGCGATAAAATTGATAATAGGACCACTAATTATACTTTGTTCCTCGTGGGAATGAAAAAGATTTGAAATTATGGTGTCAGGCTATGGGAGACCGAAAGAACGTTAACCAAAGCCATAGAGAAGGGTATTGAAAAAGTTCAGAGCGACATTGTGAATTTCTAATAAAGGCGTGCGCCTTTTCCGTCCTGTCAATAAAAGTGAACGGACGCGCGTACGCGCCCTGGTAACTTTGTCGGTTTACCAGTAGCGATGTAAAGGCCCTTTACGACTTTTCACCCCCGTGACGCTCTTAACCGCTTCCGTTGTTCGCGTACCCAACAAAATGCAAAGTACCACCAAGGACTTTTCCGCGATTGAAGTCGCCTTCTATTGGCCGAAACTCGCCCACACTGCTTATAATTATTACTTTAATGGTCACTCTCATACTCCTTCTCCAGGTCAAAATTCATTAACTCATTTTTATTGTCGACAAGTATTTCAAAGAAATGGAAAGAGTAACAAGGAAGAGAGATAATTAGATTCGAGCTATCCTTCCTTTTATTCTCATTATTCCCTGTAAGACCGACTTTTAATTATTTTTTATTTGTATCCATTTTTCATTTGTTTCATTAAAATGTCCTGCGCTGAAAAAAGTTACATATATTCTAGAACATCAAAGGGGCAAAACAATTTTTCCATTGCTTATTGTGTCTGAGTCTTCTAAAATAATTATTAATTGTTGGATGTATTTGAGCTTTCAAATAAATTCGAGCTCTAGAATTATATGAAACCTTTTGGAAATATTATTTTTACATACACGGAGAAAAAGGTATGTTAACAGGGTGGCGACTTGACCGGGAAACCGGGAAATGACCGGAAATTTTTATGAGAAAAAGAATTTATTTTTTTTTCTATTATAAAAAAAAAACCTTTTACGAATTTGTTGCTCCGTGAGATTTTTTTAGCTTTTAATATTAAAATTATATTTCGGAGTTGATAGTTATTTGAAAAATTGCTCTTCCAATTCAAAATTCGTCACAATTTGAAGTCCCCTTTCCTAATTTTAAATGAAAAAAGTACAATAGTAGAAAACTTGATGGAATTGTTCATTACGAATCCATTACGGCGAAAATTCAAGTATTTGGTTGAATATGGATTTTCTCATTTATAAATAGAACTATTTTTTTGAGAATTCCTGTACTATATAGAAAATTTTAGTTTGAAAATTCACCATTTTGTTTGAAAATGTAACAATTTGTTTAAAAGTTAGTTTTTTCCTTGAACGTTAGTAGTAGAGAGATACAAAACAGGACTGATATCTTGACCTGGATGATCAATCAAATTTGAAAGTTTGTTCTCGTGTTTTTTAACGGCATTCAAAAATGTTTGATCAAGAAAAGCAGTATGTGCGTTAGACCACACGGTAGCAGCGTAAGCTTCTTATGGAAAAGGAAGGAGTACAAAAGGGAAGAAAGAAAGAAGTAAAGAAAGAAAGGAAGAAGAAAAGGGAGAAGGAAGAAAAGGGAGAAGGAAGGAAAGAAAAGAACGAAGATAGAAAGGGGGCAGAGGGGTTGGGTGAGCAAGAAAAAAAGGAAGATATAAAGGAACAGCGAGAGAAAGAAGACAGATATAAAGGAAGAATGCAAGAAAGAAGACAAGAAAGAGAGAAGGAAAGAAGGGAGAAAGAAGGGAGGAACACGAGAATGGAGGAAGGGGGAAAAAGGAAGTAAGAAGGGGAGAAATGAATAAGGCAAGAAATGAGGAAGAAGGAAGGAGAGGGAAGACAGAATGAAGGAAGTAATAAAAGGAGGAAAGAACGAAAGCAAGAAAGGAAGAAAGGCAGACAGAGAGGTTGGAAGAGGAAGCAAAGGAAGAAGATATCAAGGAAGAACGAGAGAAAGAAAGCAAGCAAGAAATAGAGAAAGAAGGATGGAAGGGCGCGAGGGTGAAAGAAAGTAAGACAGAAAGAAAGGGAGGAAGGCAATAAAGAAAGGAAGAAAATGAAGAAAAAAGAGAAAGGAAAGAAAGAATGAAAGGAGACAGGGTGGTTGAGGGAATAGAAGAAGGGAGAGTTATAGGAAGAGAAAGAACAACAAAGATATAAAGAAGGAAGGATGGGCGCGAAGGAGAATGGAAGTTAGACAGAAAGAATGGCGGAAAGAAAGGATTGAAATAAAAAAAGAAAGGAACAAGTAAAGAAGGGAAGAAGGAAAGAAAAAAATAGGGAAAGAAGGAATGAATGAAGGAAGAAAAGAAAGTAGGAAAGATGGAAGAGGAGGAAGAATGACCGAAAGAATGAAAGAAAGAAAAGAAAGAAAAAAGAGAAAGGAGACAGGAAAGGAGAGGAAGAAGAAAGGGAGACAGGGGGGTTGAGGGACGAATAAAAGAAGGAAGATGTAAAGGAAGAACGAGAGGAAGAAAGCAAGCAAGAAATAAAAAAATTAACAAATAAAGGAAAAAGGAGGAAAGAACGAAACAAAAGGAAGAAAGAAAGGAAGGGGGAAATGGAGGTAGGGGGAGGTGAAGGGACGAAGAAAAGAAGGAAGATATATAGAAAGAAAGACAACGAGAAAGATAAAAAGAAGCAAGGGTGGGCGCGGAGAAGAAAAGAAGTTAGGCAGAAAGAATGGCCGAAAGAAAGGAATGAAATAAAGAAACAAAGGAGAAAGAAGGAAAAAAAAGGAAAGGATGAATAAATGGAGGAAGGAAAGAAATAAGAAGAGATGGAAGGAAGGGAAGGATGGCCAAAAGAATGAAGGAAATAAAAAAAGAGGGAATGGACGAAAGGAAGGAAGAGAGACAGAGTGATTGGGAGAGGACCAAAAGGGGGAAGATATAAAAGAAGGGCGAGGGAAAAAAGTAAGCAAGGAATAGAGAAAGAAGGACGGAAGGGCGCGAGGGTGAAAGAAAGTAAGACAGAAAGAGAGGAAGGGAGGCAATAAAGAAAGAAAAAAAAGGAGAAAGGGGAGAAAGAAGACCGAAAAGGAGAGAAAGAAGAAAAGGAGACAGGGGGGTTAAGGGACGAATGAAAAAAGGAAGGTGTAAAGGAAGAACGAAAGAAAGAAAATAAGCAAGAAAGAAAAAACTAGGAAATAAAGGAAAAAGAAGGAAAGAAACAAACAAAAGGAAGAAAGGAGAAGAAGAAAGAAAGGAAGAGAAAAATGAAGACAGGGAGGTTGAGGGATAAAGAAGAGAAGGAAGATATATAGGAAGAACGAGAACAAGAAATATAGGCAGACAGAATGGCAGAAAGAAAGGAATGAAATGAAGAAAGATAGGAGAAAGGAGGTAAGAAGGAAAGAAAAACATAGGGAAGAAGGAATGAATGAAGAAAGGAAAGAAATAAGGAAAGATGGAAGGAAGGGAAGAATGACCAAAAGAATAAAGGAAATAAATAAAGAAGGAAAAGACGAAAGGAAGGAAGGGAGACAGGGTGATTGGGGGAGGACCAAAAGAGGAAAGAAGCAAGGAAAAAAGAGAGAAAGAAGGAGGCAGGGCGCGAGGATGAAAAGAAGTGAGAAAAAGAAAGGAAAGAAAAGAAGAAAGAAAGGAAAGAAAGAAAAAAAGAGAAAGGAGGGAAAGAAGGAAAGGAGACAGGGTGGTTGCGGGCCGAATAAAAGAAATAAGATATAAAGAAAGAACGAGAGAGGAAGCAAGAAAGAAAGAGAATAAGAAGGAAGTATGGACACGCGGAAGAAAGAAAGTTAGGCAGAAAGAGTGGAAGAAAGAAAGAAAGGAAAGAATTAAAAGGAAGGAGGAAGGAAAGAAGAAATGAATGGAGGAAGTAAAGAAATGAGGAAAGAAGAAGGAAAGGCAAGATGGACAGAAAGAATGAAGGAAATGAAAAAAAACGGAAAGAACAAAAGGGAGGAGAAGAGAAAGAGAGACAGAGGGGTTGGGGGATGTACAAAACAGGGAAGAACTAAATTAAGAACGAGAGGAAGGAAGCAAGAAAGTCAGAGAGAAAAAAGGAAGAAAGGGCGCAAGGATGAAAGGGAGCAAGAAAGAAAGCTAGGAAGGAAGTAAATAAAGAAAGGAAAAAAGAAAGAAAGGAGAGAAAGAGGTCAAGAAAGAAGCAAAGAAAGGAAGGAAATGAGACAGGGGGTTTGGGGGTCGAAGAAAAGAAGGCAGATATAATGGAAGAACAAAAGAAAGAGAATAAGGAGGAAATATGTGCGCAAGGTAGAGAGGAAGTTGGGCAGAAAGAATGGGAGGAAATAAAAAAAGAAAGGAAATGTAAGAAGAAAGGAAAGAAAGGAGAAAGAAGGGAAGGAGAAAAGGAAGAAAAAGAACGGAAGAAGGATGCGAAGAAGAGAGGAAGAAAGACTAATAGAAGAGAAGAAGGAGAGAGAGGAAGAGAGAAAGGAAAGAAAGTTTGAACTTGAATAAAGTATGTTTAGATTGTCAATTGCAAAAAGTATGTACTTTAATAACTGAACTCTCGAAATTCGTTATCCAAGAAGAATATTCGAAACGAAATTAGTTAGTTACACAAAATTCGACTCAAATTTAATAATGTTTGCTCTGACGAAGATAACTGCTCGAAACCGGTGGAAATGATATTTGCGAGGATATTTCTCGCATGAAGTTAGCTTCTTCTTTTGGCAAATGATTATTGAATCTCGCCGTCTCTTGCTCCCGTCATATATGAGAAATGCAAAGACGTAATTATTTCCTTTTTTTTTATTTTATTCTTCCCTCGACATACCGAGAGTAGGTAATTAAAAAGCCTCGAGTAGGTAGATATCCGAGTGGTATACTACAGCGGGTATAACCGAGTAGCGGAATAGGTCGCGTCTACCGCCTTATAAAAACGGGGGGAGAGGAGATGCTTAAAAACGGTCGGCCAGCTACGCTATTTTTCGACTTAATTCGAATTTCGTAATTACTCCGGGCCAGCTACAACAGTGCATGAACTAGCGAAAGGATACAAAAAGGTCCTCTTATTAATTCCCGCGCGAGAATTCTTCTCACCCCTTTTTCTCAGCGGGTACGTCAGGGAACTTTGAAAGGAAAAAGATATCTTCAGCATTTGCAGCTACTTTGTTGAGTTGCGAACCTTTTAATTCGTTTACATCTGTTTCTATTCCCAAAGAGGCATGGAAATAAAACTGCATCTCCTTTGCTACTTATTTATCATTTTATCTCTTCTCTTAGAAAAATAATGTAATACCCATGTAATACTCGAAAATAAACAGTCAGGGTCGTACGAACTATTTCCATTGGATTTTCGTCAGTGATAGAATCTTTTTAGGCATCTGTTTCCTCTTATCCTACTATTTGACATTTCTTTCTGAACTAGAAATTCTGCCTCTTGTTTTCCTTGGACAGTTTTGCTTTCAGCATGAGGGAAACACACGCGACACTCACTGACGACACTCAGCACTGTACGTAACTGCGTGGCTCAGTTTAACGGCAGCGCCTTAGTTGGCTGATCTTGTAGTACCTCTGCTCATCCCTTGGAGCGCCACAAGTTAGAGTCCCACTGTAATGCATTTTATTGATAGAGTAACATTTTTTCAAATTCACGAAAAATATTAATATTTATCTTTAAGTTTGATGTTACAGTTTTTGACCAGGCATGTCTATTTTTCACAACTTTGTAAAAATAAACAATATTTAAATAATAATTTATTTAAATATTTATAAGACCAAGTAGACAAAAACATTAACATCATAACATTAATATTTATCGATTGCTGTAACCAACACTGGCACTTGATGCTATTCAAACCGGACATTGTAGTCATTATTATTGCACTCAGAAAAATGCAACATGTTCCAACTTAAATTATAAAATTTCTGCATGTTAAGATGAATACTCACAACAAAAGCAAAGAACGAATTTCCAACAAAGTGGTGAAATTTCTAATCTAAAAAAAATTCTTTGTCCAAAAAGAAAAAAAATTTAAGTTGTAAAGCTTTGATCCAGGAATCTTTGATTCAGTTCAATTATTATCTACCATAAATTTTGGATTTCCAACAGAAGAGTTAAATTTCCAACCCAGAAAGATTTTTTCAATCAGCTATAGAACAAATTTCACCCAAATTTTTTAATTATCTATCAACCGAAAGAGATTTTTCAGTGGAGAAAACCAAGTTGAACCAAATTGTCAAATTTCCAAGCCACAAAGTCAAATTTCGAACAAAAAAGTTGAATTTTTAACAGGAAATATTAAGTTTCCACGAAACAGTTGAATTTTTAACCTAAACAAATGAATTTTCAATGGATAGTCTTATTTTTACCTTACAAACACGAAATTTTTAACAATGACAAATTTTTGCTGAACAGTAAGATTTTCAATCCTAAAATATTTGTTTTTAACTAAAAAGCTCATTCTCAATCGAACTGTTTAATTCAATACGGAAATAGTTGAATTTGCAGTATAGGAGTAAAATTTTCAACCAATGACTTTTTTAGTCAGAAAAAATTGAATCTAAAAATTTGAATCCAAAAGTTTGAAAAAACTCCCGGTTTTGATGTTCTTCAAAATAAAGTTGATAAAAGAAAGAAACAACTTTGAAAAGATAATGCATGAAACTCCAAAATTATGACAGTGCATTTTAAGAATCAAAATGAAATTTAAAAACTTCTGAAATCATCAAAAAAGAATGAAAGATAATAATATTAATTTCACGCCATTCAATTTATTCAAGATTTTTTGACAAATTATGCAAAAATAATTCAATAACAGAGAAAAATTTTTCGGAAATAAAAAATTCTAACCTCGCCAAAGACGTTCACAAAAAGCTACACAATGAACAGAAAAAAGCGTCCCAGGCGTGGTTGAAATTTCCTTTTTTTGAAAAGTTTTACTCTGTGATTTATTCATTTTTGCCTGATTTACCGATAAAAAACCCATTTTTGAGTAAATTGAATGAGGTAAAATCCACATTTCTTTTTTTTTTCCTAATCAATATCAGAAGTTTTTAAATTTAATTTTGGTTCTGAAAATGCATTGTCATAATTTGGAATGTCACGCATTAATATTTTTAAGTTTTTTCTATTTTTCCTTTTTTTTTTATTTTAAAGAACATCTAAATAGGGAGTTTCTTCAAACTTTTAATTTTTTTCTTAACTTTTTCACCTATTTATTTTCCGTTCCCATTGTTTTAATTTTTCCACCTACTATTTTTCTTGTTTGAAATTTTTGGGTGAATAAATTGTATAAGTATTTGGTAAATACGTACTTTTTATCGCCAGTCGGAACATACCTAACCTATCATCGTTTGAGCTTCACATTTTATCGAATTCTCTTACTGTCCCTTCAAACATGTTTTTCGCTTTTGCAAATTCGTCTCTCATTGAGTTATAAATTCTCGTTTTCTGAAAATAGTTCGATAATTGAACCGGAAGGGACAAATTTATGACCAAAAAAATTATTTTAATTGAAAAGGGAAGACTTTTCAGCAAAAATTTGGATTGCACTAGCGGAATAATACTGCTTTTAACAAAAAAATACGAAATCGCAACGAAAAATTCAATATCAGACCTATGCAGGGAAGCTTATGGCACTGACGGGTACTAACTGCATCAGTGAGTCAGAAATATCGGCCAACAGCGTGACTGCGGTCCTCGCCTTATGGAGAGGTCAGAGCCGGACTAAGGCATGGGCCGACCCGGACCCAGGCCCCGCGAAAAAATTTAATTTAATAGAAACCATTGATTTGTCCGAGATTCTGAAGGAATTAGCACAAAAAAGATTAGAAAAAAATGTTTTCGGATCTATGTAAAAAACTTCAATTGATAATTAATAAAAGATATTAAGAATCAATAAATCACTATTGTTTTTACCTATAAATATTTTTTTAGATTTTATTTTAGGACCATTTTCGGAGAATCAGCCGCCTTAAGTGGGTCACGCAAGATTTTCGGCCCGGGGCCTATTGAAGTCCTAATTCGGCTCTGTATAGGGTCCTGGAGTCACGCTAAGACTTGTGTGGGGACGCAACGGGATTATTCAAGTATCATGGGCTCTTATGGTCCTTACCCGAATTATATTAATAACATTGTGGAATTCGGAAAAATTCAAGTATAGGTGGCGGCACTGACTAAGACCCGAAAAAAAACGAAAAGTTTCTTTGAAATATTGTATCTTAGGGACATAATGACTTTATTTTATTTTCAGATCTACACTGCTCCCAATGCCCTGGAGAAACGTGAACAATTTTGAGAAATTAGAAGAATGGCGCACATGTTTTCAAGAATATGAAAAGTCAATTTTCTGAAGATTGGCACCTCCAATTTTGCGGATAATTGATGAAAATTCATCATTTTTCAATTCATCAATTTTTTTCTTACTGAACTATTCGTTCGTCATGAAGAACTTCTATTTTCCTTATAAAAAAATGTAATAAAAATAAAATTTTTTTACGTTTACAGTTTAGTGTCCTAAATAAGCTAAAATCTGGAACATTTACAGTATATACGGTTACAGAAGTAAAGAAAAACGTTAGTACATTATAGATAATAATTTTGCATTCAGTGAAATTTCTTTTAATTTTGGACAGTGCTTGGATTCATTTATTAATAAATTATAGAGTTCGCAGAGTTTCGGTCTCATTTATAAGTTTGTACTGATCATCCTTACTATATTAAAATTTGTTGATTCCTTTTATGAGTTTCTTTTTTAGGGAAGTAACTTTGTGGAGAATACAAATATTTAGAAATCGAAGCCACAGAAAATCAGTACAAAATTCAGTACAATATCACTTTCACTCTCCTTCTAAAAAAAAAAATCATTCCAATTTACGTTAATGAGAAAATCCATGTTCAAGGAAATTTGAAAATCGGCAGCCACTTTGTGATTCTTAACTATGGGAAACGTGATCTTTTATTTCTACTTTCGAATGATGACGTCCAAATACCAAATCAATTCGACACTCAGAGCTGGAACTCTATCTGAAAGGAGTGGACACAAAAAATATTTATAAATTGACGAAAACTGAAAAGAATGGCTCTCTATTCAGAAAAATGAATAATCAAAATGCAAGGGCTTGGAACCAAATGATTCTAAATTTGATTCGATTTTGTTAATTTATATATGAGAAATCGTTCTTGAAATTCAAAATGTTCCAAATGAAGTATGTTTAAAATAAAGAGGGATAAAAATACAACAATTTCATACTGCAAGCGTTCGATATTGATTAAACTTATTTTCACACATTCCCTATTGTACGGTTTAAATTTCCACTTACTTGAAATTTTATCACTTTGAATAATATTTTAATATTCGAACAAATAAATTAGATAAATAAATTATTTTAGTAATTTTACGTTCACGCTCTGAAAACTCCACAATTTGAAATTGTTACCGATCAGCATCAAACGATTTGAAATTGGAACAGTTGGTATTGTATACTAAAAAATCTGAATTTTCAAAAATGTCATGCTTGCAACATGGAATGGTTTCTTTTCCAGCAGATGAAAATTGAAAAAATAAAGTTTCCGCAATTTCATCTGGCAGTTTACTGCAAGACCTGTCTAAAATGTTCATAATTTTTTGTCGTTTTTATGAATTAAAAAATTTGTCAGGCAGGCCTATATTCTGAATATATTATTTATTGATTACTATTACTACCCAAAAGATAAATTCCACAAAAAAAGCACCATGAGTAAAATCTCTAAGTAAGTTGTTAAGGGGGACAATGAATACATTCGAGTGAGGGTTCGGTGAAGAAAGATTGGGGATGCTGTAATTACGGTGTATTTTTCAGGACTTGTTCACCCTCCCCGATTGATATTTTGCATTTAGAACTTAGAAACACTCTCCAAGTGACAGGAAAAAGAGAAAGAGAATGAAGTGATTGAATTTAGTGATTGAATAGAAGGAGGGGAAGAAAAATATCCCGAACTAAATAGTCGATTATTCCTCAATCTAACTTGCAGCATTTAAAATAAATTACTTATTCTAGACGAGAAATGTTCTCACTCAACATTACGTGCTTGAACGAAACGTTCAAATGAACGAAATTGGGTATTTGTGGCCTTGTAAGATTTGAGGAAATGAAATGAATTATATAATCCATCATGAAAAATTGTAGTTGGAAAAATAGAAGTGGGAGAAAATATTTTGTTCATTTGAACGTTCAATACTTCTAGTACATCTCTACGTTTCTGTTCGCGAAAATTGATGAAAACTCGATAAAGGAGATAAATTTTGAACCGAGAAGATACATTTTTCATAAACAGATAAATTTCTCCATGAAATACATTAATTTCAAACTAATGTCAAATTCAACCGAAAAAACACAAATTTTCAACAGAATAGTTGCTTCTCGAACCAAAAATTATTATTTACCAAAATAGAATGACTTTCATACATAATTGACTTATTTAATTTATTTATTGACTTTTTGTTCAGTAGCTCAGTTGGGAGAGCACTCGTCTGGTTAACGAGAGGTCCTGGGTTCGGATCCCAGCTTAGCGAAGAAGTCGGTCTTTTCCACAGAAAGTTGTATTTAATTTGTTGAATAAATAGATTTTCATCTTGTCTCAATGACGTAAAAATATATTTCGAGGATTTGATCAGTTGAATCGGTCGGTGCAGTAGATTTATTGGTTTGCGTATAGTAAGCAAAATCTTCTGTTATAGCTGATCAGGGTAACTCAAATGGGAATCTTAGAATATTATTCGGTATTATAAATTGATTTATAACAAAACATTTGCATTTTCAACCGAAACGAAAGATTTTTCTTCAACATAGCCAAATTTTTCAACAGAAAGACAAATCTTATTAAAAATAAATGAATTTTCAACCAGCTGGGTAAAATTATCCAAATTACTTGAGTTTCCAACAAAAGAGTCGAACTATCAATGAATGAAAATTCTTCAGTAGATTAGGGAAAAAATTTCATGCCAAATGTTACATTTTGAGGCTAGAAAAAGGAATATTCTACAAATTAGTTTAATTTTCCAATTTAGAAAATTACTTTCAAGGGAAAATTTTTGACAAATTCCAACTTTCCAACCAAAAAAGGATGAATTTCCACAAAAATGGATCAGTTGAATTCTCAGTTTTATGAAAGAATTTTCAATGAAAACGAATAAATTGTTTATTAATCTGTTCAATTTTCAACGAATAAAGTGAATTTAAAAATTAAATGATGAACCTTTGAAAGGAAAAGAAATAAGTTTTTTACAAAGTAATTATGTTTCAACCTAAGGAGATGAATTTGAAGAAATTATTTCATGTAAGAAAGAACTAACTTTCTACCAAATAGTAAAATTTTCAACCCAAAAGATGACTTTCACACTTGAATGATAAAACAACCATAAGAAAAATTATTTAACAGAGTTGTTTCACTTTCAACCATGTGGTTGGATTTCTAACATAAATTCATTTTGAACAAAAAATGGAATACGTCCTAAAAATTTCCACCAAATTGAATCTTTAACAAAACAATTGAATTTTCAACTAAAAAGATCGGATTTCAACAAAAAATAGAAGAATCGAATTTCTGGTTTGAAAAATTAATCCCAAACAAACAAAAAAAAACAAGGTCTTGAACAATAAGTTCAATTTCCTTTAAAAAAAGGATTGTGCTCGAGATAAAATGTACTAGTTAACATCCCAACTAAAAAGGATTTTACATCATTTCAATTTAAAAAAAGGTAAATCTAACCAAAAAAGATGATTTCGAACAAAATAGTTGAATCTTCAACCGAAATGAATTAATTTTCTATCGAATAGTTGTACTTGTACCTGAGAAAGATAACATTCTTACCAGAAGAGTTAGGTTCTTAAACTTAACATACCAATTTCCAAGAAAAGTTGAATTTTACAAAAAAAATGTTCCCAGTAGAGGAAGGAAGAAATTTCAATCTGGCTGTCGTATTTTTGAAGCAAAAAATATTATTTTAGAAAACAAGAAATTCCCTCGTTTGAGATAGATTTCAGTAGGATTGTTTTATTGAATTTAAAAGATTTATATGCAAAATTAAAAAAAAATATTATTCGAAATTTTCCCGGCACTAAGCACTTTATAATATAAATACTTTGTATTACATAAATTGCTTCTTCTTTCAAAGAGGCCTTCTTAAAAATGCTGTAGAAAGGACTCCATACCTGTCTCGTTGAGCTACTTCCAACCGAAGGATTAATATCTTTCAACTTCAGAAACCAGTTTTATATTTCACTCTTTTACTACTTACTTGTTTTCTTGGATTTAGAAATTAAATAGTTTGGTTTTGACATGGCGATGAAAATTGTTCCCTCTGACAGATTATCAGTTTTTGAGGAATTATATTGTTTTTTTTTCTTGTGCTCATTCCTTCGATCCCTTAAATTTGTTTGACATAGAAATTTTCTAACGAATAATTGTCCTAATTTCAATCTCGAATATATCTTAGTTTTTTTATTAGGAGTGTCAATTGGTACGATCTGAATCAATTGTTGACAGGTGAGGTTTGGCTAATTATGTTGCTTTTATTAGGTTAGGAGACTTTTACCAACATAACCAAATCAAAATATTCGTACTTTTTTTGTTTCATTAGTTGGTAGCAATGGCTGTCATAGTTTCAGGTTAAATACGACTCAGTGTGAAGCTTGTACGATTTCACTGCATGAATAAAACGATGGTTATGTATACCAGCTTTTGAGTATTGTTTCATAAATTTATACCCAATATCCTTCGACAACTGATGAGAAATGCTTTAATTATGAGAATCATGATCACTTCGTATGATAACATTGCTGTCTCAAAAATTAATGTTGTACCTACGTTATACCTTCAATTTGGTATGTAAAACTTTCTCCTCTGGTTCTTCCTAAATTTTCACACACAATTTGTTCTAACGCAGTAATAATAAATAATTATAATTATTTTTAGAGAAGAATCTGTTAACTGTTCTTTTAGAATTTAGTGTTGAACATGAAGCTAATGGAAAGCGGCCGGCCACTGGTTCCACTTCTCTAATTGTTTCCTCGTTTTTTCTGTTCCAAATTTTTCTTATTTTGTTGAATTTTTTCGAATTCATTTAGAGTTTACTCTGAGATTTTACTCTTTTATTCTAAAATCATAATGATTTATACAATTCTTTCCAATCAGCTTGAACTTTTAAAAATTTACGTCACATTCGATAAATTCAATGAATTTTTAAAATAGTTTTTAATTCAATATTTCCCATTGAATCTTGAATAAAGAAATCACTTCAAACAGGCCTTAGAGTAGAAGTAGGATTCCGAAGAAGGAATATTTCTGAATTATGATAGAAAGCTTGTTTGTCAACTATCTGTTTAGAATTTAAACTTGTTTGTTGAGAATCGAATTTTTTTGTTAAAATTGTATTATTTCGATTCAAAATTCACCTCTGGTTGAAATTGTAAATACTATTTTAAAAATCAGTTAATTTTTTTGTGTGAAAATTCAAGTATTTAGTTGAACGTTGATTTTTGAAGTTGGAAATTAAACTATTTCTTTGAAAATGTACTTCGTGTGAAATTTGCCCTTTTTATAGAAAATTTATTTTTGTGGTCAAACGTCCATCTTTTTGCTTGAAATACATCTATTCATTTGAAGAATCATAATTATACCTGAAAATTCACCAGTTTGTTTGAAAATCAATTGCTTCAACTGAAAATTTAACTGTTTCATTTTTAGTGGACAATTGATTTTTTTCTTGTTCGAAATTCGACATTTTTATGAAAATTTGTCTTTTTGAATTGAAAATTGAATTATTTCGTAGAAACTTCACATATTTTGTTGAAAAATCGATTTTTTTTTTAGAAAATCATCTTTTTCTTCGGGAGTTAATATTCTTCTTCAAAAATCCTTATTTATGGTCAACCATGTTATACAGTCAAACATTTTTCATCTAAGTCGAAGATTTATCTAGTTGAAAACTCTTATGTTTGGTTTGGAATTAAGTTTTCAAGATAGAAATGTCACTATTCCATTTTTGTTTGAGATTTATAATTTTTATCGTTGGAATTTCAACCATTCTGTTCAAAAATTTTATTTTTTGGTCTCTCTGGTCTAAAGTTCGACTACCTCAGTTAAAAATTTACAATTTCATTTGACTCTTCATCATTTTGTGTATAAATGTAATAATTTGTTTGACAGTTACATTTTTTTTTTTTGGTTGAAAATAATTAGTTTCCGACTTTGGAATTCGACTTTTTTGTTAAAACATTATATTTGTTCTCAGAAAATCATTCTTCCTGTTTGGAAATTAATCTTCTTGTTTCAATATTGACCTTCTTGTTTTGAAATTTGACTGTTTTGAATGAAGATTCATAATGTTATTTGCAAATTCATCACATTGGTTTTGGTATCGTGAATTGATTTTTCTAATTGTAAGTTCAGTTGTTTCAATTTTTATGAAAAAAATTACATTTTCTTGTTGAAAATTAGAGTACTCCTTTCAAAATTGATTTATTTTGCAATGTTTGATCTGTTGTATTAGAGGATGTTCAGAATGAAGGCCATGAATAAAAATGAATGTTTGCGTTTTGCGACAAATATAAATATGTTACTTCTAGTTGACCGGGAAAATTGAAAAACTTGACCGTGAAGAACCAGGAATTGGAAACCGTCCGCCGAATCGCCACCCTGCTTTTGGATTTTCTTGAACTCTTCTAAATTTTTTTTCCAGTTTTGCTGAAACCAATAGATTTTTTAGACTTACGAAAAATTGTTATCAATCTATTTGGATTTACTCGGAATTCACCCTCAATTCTTATCAATTTATGATGGTATTGCTATCTCAAAAAAGAACGTTGTACCCAGGGTACACCTTCGATTTGGTATGTAATATTTTCTCCACTGCTTCTCCCTACATTTTAACACACCATTTTTTCTTGCTAAGTGAAAATGAATAATTATAATTATTTTTTAGAAGAAAACCTGTGAACTCTTCTTTTGGAATTTAGTGTTAAACATGAAGCTAATGAAAAGCGGCTGACCACTGCTTCCACTATTATAATTATTTCCTCGTTTTTTCTGTTCCAGGTTAGTGAAGACTGAATTACCAAGCAAGATATTTGAGATATTTCTCACACGATTGTGGAAGAGTTTATCAAGGAGGCAATCGTAAAGCCTGGGATGTTTAATCGACGACCAGGAAGGCTATTACTCACCGTCTCAAGCAGACGAAGTCTGGTGTTAGGGATTTGGAAGATCGAGCGAGAAGGAAAGAGTCCTTATAAACTCACGCCCCATTTCGCAGAAGGTTCATCTTTAATTTCTTCGGGTTTTTTGCCCGCTACTCGACACTTCTTTAAATTCAACCCTCACACCCTCTCATGGTCCTTGTGACCAACCCCTCGGCACTGTTCGCTCATTTCTCCGGTTGTCTTACGGCGATTACCCAGACTCCTAGGTCCCTCATCCTCGGCTTGTTTCCACCTTCCTCCTCTCTTCATCTCTCTCTTTTACCCTCTTTTTTTACCACTTCTCTTTCCCTCCCTTGCTTGGTAGCACCTTCCAGGGTGTCCCTCCTCGAGTTGCTTCAGTTCCTTCCTTCACCCGTAGTCACATCCTTAATATCGTCTTTTTAAGATTTTTTAAGCGCCATTAGGGAAACTATATTGCCACTCTCCAAGGAGGGTAGGTATAGGGATGCTGGGGACGGATCCTCTCGACGTGGGGATGATTGCAGGCTTTGAACATACGCTCTGTCACGACTCGGACTCAAATTGCGCAAATAAATTTCCTTTATTTTTACAACCCGTCGTCGTGTCTTCCGGTCCTACTGCATCGAGTAACGGTTGCTAGCTCCTCGCTGCTTTTACTTTTAACGATCACGATTAAGGAGTTCGTTAAGCCACTGTTATAATAATTACTCTTTCGTTACTCACAAGACCATCAGGGATGAATTTCATATTGTCTCCGTCCGGAAGTTTTTTATTCTCCACTGCCGTGTCAAGCAATTGATGTTTTATTTTAGAGTCATCTGCTGCAGAGGTTAATCATGTCTCTACCCCTTATGTTAGAGAACTTTCTCATCTCGTGTGCAAAGAAGGAATGAAGTCATGGATATTCGAATAGTTCATTCTTCAGGTTTTCGGAGACAGGTTTTTGCTCCTAGTTTTTTATCTGGTCACGTTCTAGTAACTCTTTTAAATAAAAAGATCACTATCATCGTTTTTTTTTTGACGAATCGAAACAGAGAAACCGAAGGTTCACTGCTATTGGATTCAGGTCTATTTCTGAATTTTTACATTCTCATGCTGAATGAGAAGTTATTGGTTTATGCGAAAATTGACATTCGCGTATTTAATGAAATCTCCACGTTTTGAGACACCCTGAGTCAGAGAAAACTATTTTTACGAAGCTGTCTGTCTGTAGTCTGTAATCTGCATACTCGATAACTTTCGAAAGAATGATCATATTGGATTGTGATTTGGCACACTTTTTAAAACCTGGAAAAAAGGACGAGTTCGTTACCCAGCTATTTCGGAAGAAAAATCGAAGCATTTTGAAAATTTTTCTTGACTTTTTTTTCAAAAAATCAAAATTTGTGAGTAAATTTTCTTGTAGCACTTAAAAAGTGAAACAATTTATCCCAATCAATTTTTTCGAAAAAAAAAAAACAAAATTGTCAGAGTTATGGTGTTTTCAAAATTCAAAAAATTATTGAATTGATGAATTATTTTCCTTATGGAAATTTGAATTTTTCGCGGTTCTGCACGGAAATTTCCTTGCAAATTTATGCTTTCCTATTACGCATTTCATCCTCAAATTTTTTATAAAGTCCATTCGTCTTATATTTTTCCTTTTTTGTTTAAAAACTGATAGTCTCAAAAATCGACTAGCTCTACTTACAAGGAAAGTCTTTCAGGTGTCCCTCGACGATTTGATTCTCCCTTAAATATGTTGAAGTACTCGAAAAACTAAGCGACACATATTTTTTGTTATCTGCGAAAAAACACTTTAAGGGGGTGAAACAGCCCCTCGAAAAAAAGGATTATAAGTGTCGATCGTATAGTATTGTGTATAAAAACTAAATTAATTTCGATCAAACCTACTGGAAAAGTTTCCTCGTGAT
>WSXT02000006.1:2873818-2883828 GCA_011762715.2 Neuroterus valhalla
GTTTGAGGGACGATCACGGGCCTCCCCACTCCCAGCGAAATGAGTTTATGTGCCCTTCTTCGATCCGGCAGCTCAATTTTCAATTTTTTATTTCATTTTCGAAATCAGCGATCCCAAAAACCTAATGTGGGTACTTAAACGAAGTGAAATATCGAGATTCTGATTTTTGGCCAGCTTATTGGGATTTTGGACCACTGTGCGGTGTCATGTATCTCTCCCTTGACTCCCAATGCTAGCGCATTGTGAGATAAAGGTATCCTAGGTCGATGTATCATGTGTCAATGGTAGTGAGAGTATACTAGGATTGTTAACGCTTCTCTTCCATGTCGCATCTACAAGACAGTTTTTACACCATTTTCTACCAGCTTATGTAAATTCAAAATCCTTTGATAGTTTTTAGTACAGCAAAACTTGAATCGCAAGAATTGTACCATTTTCGAAAAAGTATCGAAAAAAAGTATCGAAAAAGTAATCCAATTTTCGTGATTCTAACATTTTTGTATAGCTAATAACAATAAGATATCAAATGTGTGAAAATTGGATGAAAATTTTCCGAAATGCAAGAAGTTGCATTTTCGTAAATTTATTGGTCATCAACGATGCCCGTGGGAATTTCAACCGGTGTCATATATCTCTCCCTAGACTTCAAATGCGAGCTTATTAAACAGGCAAGATATCATATGTCTTTATGTCGCATCTTTAAGATAATTTTTGCACCATTTCCTGCCAGCTTACGTGAATTCAAAATCCTTTGAGAATTATCAGTACAACAAAACTTGAATCGCGAGAATGGAAATAGCAAAAATCGCAGCAGTAGCCCTGTTTTCGCGATTCCAACTTTATTGTAACGTTAATAACAATAAGGTATCAATTGTGTGAAAATCGGATAAAATTTTGCTAAATTAAAGAAGTTGCATTTTCGGTCATTTATAGGTTGTCAAAGATGCTCGTGAAAATTTCAATCGGTGTCATATATCTCTCCCTAGACTCCCAATGCGAGCGCATTGAACAGGCAAGATATCATATGTCTTTATGTCGCATCTTTAAGATAATTTTTGCACCATTTTCTGCCAGCTTATGTGAATTCAAAATCGTTTGAAAATTATCAGTACAACAAAACTTGAATCGCAAGAATTGAAATAGCAAAAATCGCAGAAGTAGCCCGGTTTTTCCGATTCTAACTTTATTGTAAAGCTAATAACAATAGGGTATCAAATGTGTGAAAATTGGATGAAAATTTTGCGAAATGCAAGAAGTTTCATTTTCGTAAATTTATAGGTCGTCGACGATACTCGTGGAAATTTCAATCAGTGTCATATATCCTACTTTAGACCACAATGCTAGCGCTGCTCCATAACGCTTTTGAATCACGCTTTTGAATCACGCTTTTTACTTACGCTTTTCAGCGTCACGCTAGCGAGACACTTTGTGGTATAGGTTTCTACCCTCGTATAAGGAACTTCGTTCCAAAAAGCTTTTCAAGTTTGACAGCTTCAGAATTATGGGCCCCAGCCAATTCAAGTGATCTCTAAGACATACATTTTAGTGAGGAATATAAGGCTGAGTTGATACTTTGAAAGGAACTGAGTCAAACCTTATTTTTGAAGCAATTTCAGAATTCCTATACAACAGCCATCAAATATCTACTTGAAAAAGTTCCTGGTGTTCGTACTCATCGATATTTTGAATGTTTATCGCCAGAAAATATTCAAAAACCGTTCACTTTACATGAAAATGAAAGAATTGATGACTATCGGTACAAAATTTTGATTTTCAGAAATCCGCTATCTGCTTGATATCCAGTTCTAACTTTTGCATTTAAAACTGTTTGGTTTTATCCCTCAATAAACTAAACGCGCATGGAAAGCGCGCTATTATTAGTGCTTGTAATGAAATGATGAGACGATCCTTCCCGTTCTGAATGAACAGAAATCTAGTGTTGAAGTTATTTATTGCAAGTCCTTTGTTTCTTGCGCGATTTTTTTTTTTTTCTTTTTTTTCGGAAGCAATGCACAAAATGGTATTTAATGCAATAATTCAGAGGTGTTTCCAACTTTCGGCCTTGGCTTGTGACCGAGGATTTTTATTCAGGAATGAGGTGTAGTACCCTGGGATTCATTAAGCGACCGTGAAATATCGCGGCAAAGTAAGTTACGTCGTTTAGTATGATTTTAGCCTGGCTAATGTAGTTTAATAACGTATTTTACGTCGCTTGGCCACTCGCGGCCTACTACTGCCGGACAACAGAGAAAGATAGGGCAGTGGTGAATGTCTGCTTGGAGAATGAAAAGGCTGTGAGGAGGTTTGGGGAGCTGGCCTGCCCAATTGGGACATTTTCGGTCGCATTAAATACATAATTCGAGCTATGGCTTAATCTCGCCTCCGTATATAAGTATTTTACTGTCCAGTCACGATGTCATAACTTTCAAAGGTCCGACTACATTATTCCACTAAAATTTCACTACCATCCTTCTTCATTTTCATTTTCCTACTTATTCCAATTGCTATTTATTTCTCCAAAAAGGCATTCAACATTTTTTTTTAACCTATCCAACGAAACGTTTGAGATGAAGGAATAAGGACGATCTATCTTTGTTGTGAAAAAGTTTTGCCGCCGCCGTTGTTTTAGGAATTTAGAGGAGGTTCTGCAAAGCCTTCCACTAGAGCCCCAGAGCCTTTTGACCCTCGGAGTCCCTCACGAGTCCTGAAAGCCTCCCGCAAAGACGATTTTTGGGCTCCACTACTTTTTTCGAAAATTCAAATTTTGAGTGAAGGTGATGACTTGAATTAAGCTAGCGCCTCTACTATATAAGAAATTTGAATAATCAAAAATCAACCACGTCAGAATTTTCGTTTTGTGGGCTCTTGAACGCGCCAAAAACCAACTTCCAAAAAACACCCCTACGCTAAATGAAACTGACCCCATGTGAAAAATTTGAAAATCCAAAATCCAACCCGTCAGAATTTTGGGCATTTTTGGGCTCTTGAACGCGCCAACAACCAATTTCCAAAAACCATCCCTAAGAAGAATGAAACTACCCCTCACGTGAAAGAGCAAACTACGAAAAAACAAAGTACACCTGAATTTCGGCTTATATTGAGCTTTTGAATAGACGAAGAAAAAATTCAAAAAACCACCCCCTATTTTCAAAAGAACTACCCCCTCGTCAGGCAAAAAAACACATTAGAATTTTAGACTCATTTCAGGCTCTCCAATGCACCACAAAACATTTTCCAAAACTACCCTACTATCAGTGTTGGTATTTTTTAAGAGCTTAAAAATCAGAGGCTCTGTTGATACTGTGAAATTCTCAAAATGATCGTTTTTCCACAAAGTCAGATTTGGGTGGTATCAAGGGGTTGTTTTTTACGTCAAAAGTGAGCCCCAGAAAGCAGTGCTTGTATTTCTCGAAAGCCCAAGAATCAGAGTGGGTGGTGGGTGGTATCAAGTGGGTTCTTATCAGGTCTGTGATTTTTCACAGTATCGACCGATTCTGATTTTTGGGCTCTTGAAAAACACCAGTACTGATTTTTAGGCTACAAACAAGAACTTAAAAAAAAAACCTTTTATACCACGCAAATCTGACTTTGTCGAAATACAATAATTTTGAGAATTTTAAAGTATCAAGCGTCTCTGACTTTTGGGCTCTTGAAAAATACTAACACTGATTTTTGAGCTCTAACCAAAAAGGTAAAAAAACTACCCTTTTATACCACGCACATCTGACTGAATCGATAAATATTCATTTTGAGATTTTCACGGTATCAACCGAGACTTTATTTTCAAGCTTTTGAAAAATTTCCAATGCGATTTTTGGGCGCCAATCCTTAACGTTAAAGAGCAGCCCTCCGATGACGCACAGATATGACATTTTCACAAAATAATCTTTTTTAGAATTTCACAGTTTAAAGAGTGTCTACGATTTTTAGTCTCCTCAAAAATTCCAGTACCGACTATAGGGTTGCAATATTAAACGTTAAAAATCAAACACTTGACGCCACGCAGATGGCTTTGTCAAAAAATACTCTTCACTTGGATTTTTAGAGAGGGCCAACACTGCCTTCTATTTTCTTTCAGGTTTGAGTTTTTTTTAAGGTGGTGATTTTGTCACGTAAGGGTGGTTTGGTAAGATTTTTTCTTGTGCATCCGTGAGCCTGAAATAAGTCTATAATTCAAATGTGCTTTTTTTTGTTTTCGGTAATTGGTTGTTTGCGCGTTCAAGAGCCCAAAAAAAGCCAAAAATTCTAACGTGGTTGATTTCTCAAATTTTGTAGATAGTGGCCAGCACCTCCACTCGAAATTTAAATTTTCGAAAAAAAGGAGTGGAGCTCGAAAATCGGCAACACAGTCCGGAAACAGCCCAAAATTCTCATGCAAAGAAAGGGAATTCCGATTGCGGAGGTGCTAGCTTGATGGACCTCCTTCTGAGCCTTTTACAAGACCTTCTAGAGCCTCCCACGAGAACGTCATTGCCATATGTTTTCAGTTGGCAGAAAGTGTTAATTATTTAAACAATTTTTATTAACAGTAACCTATTTCTACCTCTTCTACATGAATAGGTCAATTTTCTCTCACGTTATTGACTAAAAAGGTCTTGTGAGTAACTTCTTGTCATATTCTTCCTACTATTCCAAATTCATTATAATCGTACTTTTATTTCTCTTTTATTCATGCAAAAAGTGTGAATTTTATATCTAACCTTTTCAGATCATAAACAATTCTTTCTCGATCCTACTCGAAGGAGCATTATATTGGCCATAACCTAAAAATTAATCAATTTTCGTTGTCAGCACATCACACGCACACGACTGTATCGCGATTGAATTTTAGATATACTTGTCCACCCATATTACTAGAATTTCTCAAATACTTGAAGGAATAATCGCACCCCACGAAATAGAAAGCGTGTTCCAATTCGAGGATCCACTCTTCTAGTCTTCTATATACTCTGAATATACTTAACACTCAGACATGAATCTGTCCCTGCCCTAATTTTTACTGATTTTATTCACTTCCATTCGATACGGATTGGAATGTGCGAAGAGTCGAAATAGAACCGATGCATCCATGTCATGGTATCACAACGTTTCGCAAATGGCGGATTGATGACTGTGTCCGACCCGGTGGTGATGCTAACGGCTTGTAATTGCGCATGCACCAAAAAGCGCGGGTCTATTTGAATTCAGTCAAAACCATTGATGAACATGCTTATAAATAATGATGTAAACTTCCAGCATCATGCCTAATATACTCATGTTCAAAAAGTTATTTGCAACATTTTATATCAATGCAACCTTCGTACCTGAAGTTGAATTTTGGTTTATTTCTAACATTTAGTGTTGGGACTAAGTTTTTCGTGACGACCAAATGTATGCCTGATCATCAGGTTACGCGTCCTTATACGGAACTCATTCAGCCCTTAGAAGGGCCTTAAATACGATATTAGTCAGATCAACTAACTTAATAATAAGAGCAACTTATTCGGGCCTTAGTCGGACCTTATTAGGGCCGTTATATAAATTTTCAATTCAGGCAACCTGTTCAGGGCCTGGCACGAGCCTCTTTTAAAATATGGTTGAAAAAGCCACTTTCTGCATGAGTAAGAGCAGGCAAAGTACAGCAGTGATAATAATACTTCATCAGCAGTTGATAAGCTTAGCTAATGAAGTGACGTGTGTCGTCGAATGACAATCAAGTTTTATATTAATGTTCGTTCAAGCTGCACCTACATCGTTGGCGATAGTCCGTTTAATCAAACCGTGGCACTAATATGATTACTTAATGCGCCTTCGCGTTATTCCATACACGTGGGACAAGATTGAACAATTCCCAAACCTAATCCCGTTATGGGCACTTTCTCTCTTTCCTCCCCTTTTTCCTACCACCTCGGGTTCGCGCGAGCCACATCAACTGACCTACCGGACGTGCGTACTCTACCCTCTTATTTAAAAAATTCAATTTTTTTCCAGCTGCACCCAACAAAATTTACACCGCGAGTCCCACTTGCTGGCACGCGCATAGGGGTTGTAATTACAATAAGGTAAAAGTGCCCATAATGGAACAGATTCTGAGGGTGTCTTGAGATTTTCATTAAATACGGAATGATAAGATAATATATTTGCGGAAAGTTGATATAAATAAATAAACCAATCTTTTATCAACGAGAAATTACTATTGAAAGGTCAACCAAGTTATAATACATAATAGTATATTTTGCACTTTTGAAATTTGTTCGAATCCACAAAAAAATACACGCTTTTTTACATTTTGCATTTGATGAAATCTCCACGTTTTGAGACCTCCTGAGTCAGAAAAAATGCTTTTCACGAAGGTGTCTGTCTGTCTGTAGTCTGTAATCTGTGTACTCTATAACTTTCGAAAGAATAACCGGATTGGATTTCCCTTCGGCACACATTTCGAGGGACCGAAAAGACAGGATGAGTTCGTTAACCAGCTATTTTGGATGAAAAAACAAAGGGAGGGAGCATTTTGAACATTTTTTTGGACTTTTTTTACAAGACTCAAAAATTGTAAGTACGGTTTCTTGTAGTAGGTGCAAAATGAAACAATTCATCCTTATGACTTTTTTTGATAAAAGCAAAATTGTCAGAGTTATGGCATTTTCAAAATCCAAAAATATAAAAGAAAATGAGAATTTTTAGCCAAACGATGCAAAATATGAAAAAAAGTTCAAAGAAAAAAAACGTTAGTTTCTGGGAGCCCTCCAGGATGATCTTCACAACTTTTCGAGTTACGCGCTTGCCTACGACTTGTACTGAAAACATACACTCGTCAAAAAAGTCCCTCTTCTCCCCCTAAGTGCATAATACACTACTAATTCTGCATAAGGAGAAGAAGAAAAAAGTCTGTTCAAATTGAGAATAATAATTTTTTCACGGACTTCTCTGTCCCATCCCCGAATGCATTCCATATTGCCAGAAAAGTTAGGAAAAAACCGGAAGAAAAGTTTTAGTTCGAAAAAAGTTTAGTTTTTCGAAAAAATATACGCCTTTTTCTAACAGATTTCAAAAATTTTTTCCGAAGATGGAAAGGAAGGTTCAATAGGGAGAACTGGAAGGAAGGGATATATGGAAAGAGAAGTGAGGAGAAAGCTGGTGGTAATTGATGAGGAGAAATAAAAAGAAACGTGATAGTCGAAGGGAAATAAGGGGTAGTAAGAATTGAATTTGATTTCCGATCTCAATCCCACATAGAATTGTAAGTTAATGATGACAGGGAATACATATTCTCCAGGGAGATTCAAACGACTTGCAATCGACTTGATAGGCTGCATGGATAAATTAGGACGGAAGTGTATTCGTTGCTAACATTAAACTCCGATTTTAACAAAAACTGAATTCTACGCTGAGATTCGATGGATAGGAAGGGTCAATAGTGGAAACTAGAAGGAAGGGATATAATGAAAGGAAATGAAGAGAAAGCGGCTGATAATAGGGGAGAAGTAGAAAAAATTTTCATAGGTGAAGCGAAAGAGGGGTATTGAATTTTATTTTTCATCCTAATTCTACAAAGGATAGTATAGAAGAGCAAATGAGAAAGATAGGTAGAGAGAGGGAAATGAGAAAATTTTAAAGACTTTTTAACGGCCTAATAGGCTGCAAACCCCTCTTTTTTAGGCCAATTAGGCATTCTCAGACTTTTTAAAAACATTTTCTCATATTTTTGCAGTCAAATAAAAACTGAAACTGCAGATGGAATTCAGAACTAAAGTTTGCAGGGATCGTTTACAGGCTTGCGAATTTGCATTGAACGAAATGGGGCGGTATGTAGCATTCCAGTCCAAAGTTAATAGCTTTCCAACGATTAACTGTATCTCCCGTCCCTCATTCTGGCTCATGTCTCCATCTTTCTCCCTTAGCGTCACACCTGATTCGCCGTCTCTGTTCTCGGACTAACCCACTATCCCCTTATAATGTATGTCCCAAAGGTCGCAAAATAACTGACTCTTGAAACTCCACTCTTCGAAAAATCAAAACCCTCATTGATTTATTATGAAAAAGACACCCGATTTATCCAGGTCACCGAAATCTTATTCGTAAAAATTTTGTAATTGTTTTTTGGACTAAGAGAAGGAAGGGTAAATTATTTTTAATTGGAAAACGTGGAAGAGAATTTTCGGTACTTGAGAGAGAGTCAATAGTTTCCAGGCCTTCTGGGAAAGGCGCCAGGCTACCGCCAGGGGTTATAGGACATAATTTAGTGGACAGTTTGATATACAAACAATCTTTAATGAAATTCTTGGTGTTCATTAATAACGCATTACAGGCTCGCGCGCGGCGCCAGCGGCACTCACACGGCACCCCTCTATATATTCACGTTTTAACCCCCATCCCTTCCCCTAAAACCACCCCCAACCCTTATTCACAACCTCGTATACACGTATTCACATAACGCACCTCGAGGGCGATCGTTCCAAATTCCAAAACACCAGGAGTCAAAGTACTCTAGAGTTCGTAGAAATCTTGATGAGGTATTGTTGGATCCCTTATGGGATTCCTCTATTATTGTTGAGGTCCACATTAGGCAAAATTGTTTGCTACCATTGGGGAAAATTTGATAAGGCCCCTGGCAAAGATCCCCTTAAATTTCCACTAACGTCAGCCTTTTTAACAAATAAATGGCGTTGTTTTTCTGTTGCTACGGTTGAATGTGGTCCATGTTGAAGGTATACAGTCAACATATCAAATCTCACGTCCTTTTTTAACACTTCAACTTACTAGGAAACGTAGATTTCTGCCGTATCAGAGATGATTTTACACAATAAAAAAATGCAAGCACTTGCACTTTCGAAAAACAAGAAAACGTTTCTTATATTCAATAGCGGAAGCAAGCATGTTATGCATTTCGAGGAATTTTTTTCAACTGAAAATTTAACTTATTCCAATTGAAAATTTCATAGTTTCAGTTAAAAATTTATTTGTTTACTTAAACATACATTTTTTCCCAATTTGAAATTTGAATAATGCAATCTTTGTTGACGATTTATCCTTTTAATAAAAGATAATTTATCTGTTTGAAAATTCAACTCCTTCAGTTAAAGATTTTTTTTTTGAGTATGAAGCACTCATGCTTGTTTAAAAATTGGGTTTTAAAACTAAAAATGGTACTGTTCCATTTTTGGTTGAAAATAATTATATTTGTTTTACCATCAACTTACAAATATTATTTCAAATGAGGGTTGATACAACTCCATCTTTCAAAATTATAAAAATAATTATTTTTTGACTTTGAAATTCGACTACTTTGTTAAAACTTCATATTTTTCCTTAGAAAATTATTCTTTATTTTTGGGAATTAATCTTTTTGTTTGAATATTCACCTTCACGGTTGGAAATTGAAGTGCTCCAGTTATATATTTATCTTTTCAGTTGAAAATTTATCTTCTTATTTGAAAATTCATCACATTGGTTGGAAAATTAACTATTTTTTTAGAAATCTGTTGTTTTTTTTGTTCTCGTAAATTGATTTTTTTAATTGTAAGTTTAACTTATTCCATTTTTGTAAAAAATGATATTTTTTTATTGAAAATTAGAGTGTTCCTTTTAGAATTGATTGATTTTGCAATGTTTAATCTGTTGTGTTAAAGGATGTTTAGACTTGAATAAAAATGAATGTTAGCGTTTTGCAACAAATATAAATGTTACTTCTATTTGACCGGGAAAATTGAAAAATTTGACCGTGGAAGACCAGGAAATGACCAGGAATTCGAAATCGTCCGCCGAATCGTCACCCTGTAATTTCTAAGTTATAAGTTTCATTAATAGCAATTACAGCGTGAAGAAAATTGAACTTGTTTTTTTTTCAATCTACCATAAGGTATTAGATTTCATTTATTAATAAATTATTAAATGAAGTTTTGATAGAGGCTATGTGGATCTGATTGAAACGGCCCCTCCCCCCGTCCGTGGATGACTGTAGCATTGCTCACGACCTCCCCCCCCCCCCCCCCCTTGCCGCCCCCGGCCTACACCCCCTTGCGCCTTCCCCC
>WSXT02000006.1:2886089-2898800 GCA_011762715.2 Neuroterus valhalla
TCTAGACCTCAATACGTCGCATCTATAATTCTCGACTTAATGGAAAAAAATATAGAGGAGTCACTGTGGGTAATTGAAAACAACGAAAAACCTTTTGCTGTTGAGTTTCCGCATTATTCAAAATTCAAGATATCAACTTTGAATTAACATCGATCTTTATCATGAAACGTCTCTACGAATTATGTGTATCAAGCATATTGAAAAAATTGCTTGTTCAATAAAATTAATTATCAATATTATTATTAAAAATAATAATGATAATCTAAAAGTGTACTCGGCTAGGTGTATGATACTGTTTGCATTTTGTTTGTTGGCATCTAATGTATTTCGTTTGTATTATGAAGTTGGTTCACAGAAATGTTTTAAAAAATTTACATTATTTCAAAATTGTTTAATTTATTATTCAGAGTTTATAAACACATAAGTGTCAGATGAAACATTTTTGATGGATAATACCTATATGCACTACTTTGGATTCAATTCAAACCTCCAAAATTGTATAAAAAAATGAAATTGATAATTGGAAAAAAATATTATTGGAATAAATATATGAATTGCTTTCTTGTTGACTCCTGAGATATTGTTGAACAAAAATTTTTCAATTTTTCAAATGTATTACAATTACAATGTTTATTTCAAGCAAGAATTGGGTCTTTATCCTCCTTAATTTATTCAATAAAAGAGTAAGGAGGAGTTTGATTATAACAAAAGTTTTATGACTTTTTTTATTTAAATTTCCAAAAACTGTCAATTCAATATTTCTCATACTTGAGGTTAGTACTCGATCACTTTTCAGCTTGACACTATACCAACATTAAATTATTTAAAACTAAAATCTTTCAACAATTACATTTTTTTATGGAAAGCCCAACATTGAGAATTATTCGGCTTTATTTATTAAAGTTGTACAATTTTATCGTTTGAAAATGATTAAATCTCATAGTCAAAAATTACTAATAATAATCTTGATGTGTTCGCAGTTTTCTTTTTGCAACATTAAGTTGGTTCGAAGATTTTGTGGTTCAGAAATACATAAGGGTTGAAAATTGTTGAATTTGAATAAAAACTAAAGCCACGATGATTAATTATTTATCAGAGTAAATGTTTGAAATGAGTATGAATAGAAACTTCGAAGTTTCCCAAAACTTGAATAATGCTACATTAAAAGTTTTCGGAATAATACCTTTCAATTGAAACTTTTTGTTTTCCCACATTGAATGATTTCGAGTTCAAATATTTTGAAATTTACTGCTTTTTGAGCCAAGAAATTTAAAAATGAAAACTTTGCAATGCTTCCAAATTTGAAATGTCTAGGATTGAATATTTTCAGGTGAAATATTTGAAATTGCCAAACTACAATGACTTAAAATTGGATGATTTCAAATTGACAGAATTTGAAATTGAATTAGTAATGATAAAATAAGTTAGAAAACGAATAATTCCAAGCTTACTTCATGATTTTTAGAATTCAAAAGGTTTGAACTTAGACATTTTTGTAAAGTTGCTCATTTTGAAGGAACAGAAATTAAATTATTTCATCTCTGAACAAAAGCGTTCATAATTGAATAATTTTATATCCAAATTCCGAAAATACGATTACATATTTTGAATAAAATGAGTCTGGATAATTTCAAAATAAAGTGTTTGAAATGGAAAAATATCATGATCAAAGCGTCCAAAGTTAGAGAATTTGACACTAAGAATCGGAATTCTTTCAATATGAAATTGAAGGAATTCCACTTGGATATTGTCGAAATTGAAAATTTTTATTATAAACTGTTATAAGGTCAAATTCGGAAAATGAAACTTTCAAATTCAAAGGATCTGAACAGAAAAAATGTGATCATAACTTCCTTACTCTTCAATAAAATATATTAATATCAGAGGTCAATTGATTCTGCTAGAATTATTAATTAATATTTAAAAAAGAGACATACATATAAGGAGGAAAAGGCAGGCCACACAAATTTTCAAAAGACAGATTTGAATTGCGCGCGAATAACCACTAATCACGTGATAGGGGAGGGAAACCCCGAATTTCAAACCAAAACATGTGGAGTTCTTTTAAAAACGAATTACCCCAAGGGAGCGGAAATCTCCCCACTGGTTCCGTTCGGGTGGAAGCCCCGGTGACAGGTGCTGGTCCCAAGGATTTTGGGGAGGACCAAAAGAACGTGGAAGAGGCGGATTTATTGAGCAGGAGCCACAGTGAGCGTATGTTCGGTGGTGACATGGATGTTGTGGAGCCGGTAGCTGATCGTGAATTGAGATTGTACAACAAGAGTCAGGCGAAACAGTATACGGTCCTTGTCGCGGAGATTAAAGAAAAAGAACTCGAGAATCTCAAAAAACTGGAGATTATCCTGAACAAGATGGTGACTTCTTGTAAGTCCCATCGAAATATGTTCATGGAGATACGAGATGGGTTGGAAGAAGGAGTGCGCACACTTCAAGAAATAAAGAGGTCTCGAGAAGACAAGTTGGGTATTGAGTTGTCACATCGATACTTTCTTTGTAGGAAGGTTGTTGAGGATAAGAGGGAAGAGGCTGCAGAATTGGCAGCCTCTACTAATCTTGTGCCTCAGGGATGTGAGAAAGGGACTCAGACGGATGAAGACGCCAGGATAGCTCTCGCTTCAGCCCTAGGGAAGAGGCAGAGAGAGTCCTCCGCAAGTACCCCAGACTCCAGCGCAGAAAAACCAACGCTTAAGAAGGTGAAAACTCGGAGGAGGTAGTTGTGCCTGTGGCCTCGAGTACTCCGATTGTGGCTTCATGTGCGCCGCAGGAGAAAAAGATGAAGAAGAGGAAGAAGAAGAAGATGGAGGGACAGAAGCGAGCTCGTCCTGAGGCGGTCTTGATTAAGCCGTCCGAGGGATCGAGCTACGCCGGAGTCCTTAGGAATATTAAGAGGGCAGTTGATCCGGACTTCCTTGGCGTCAAAGTCAAGGGCGTCCGAAAAACGAGGGATAATGACATCCCAATTGAGGTGGGAAATCAGTTGAAACTGTCAAACGCCATCAAAGAGGTGGTTGGCGCAGAGGGGGAGGTCCGTGAGCTGGTCCCCCGAATCGAGGTTGAAGTTCTCGACCTCGATGAGCTCACTGTTGAAGAGGATGTTGGTGAAGCAATTAAGAAGCACTTCGGCGCTGACTGTAGGGCAGAGCTGAGGATCAATTTGACGCGGAGGGCCTTCAGGGGTAACCTGAAGGCCTTCGTGACGTTGAATGAGGTTTCAGCTACGAGGCTCTTGCACACGGGGCATCTCAAAGTTGGATGGGTGTCCTGTCGCGTAAGAAAGAAGGAGGTGGTGACTCGGTGCTACCGCTGCCATGGCTACGGCCATATGGCAGCGGGACGCATGAGGCCTGATAGGAAGGCGAGCTGCTGGAGGTGCGGTAATGAGGGACATAGGTCTGCGGAGTGCACAAGTACTCCGCGCTGTTACCTCTGCGCCGAAGAAGGAGAAGGTTCCCGGACTGATCATCTGCCGGGTTCCGCGAGGTGCATGGTGTACCGAGAGGCAGGAGTTTGTAGGCCAAGTTGGCAATGCAGAGGAAAGCCGAATCTCGGCGTACTGGCCTTACCCCCATTTCCCCGAAGTAATGCAATAAGCGGTTCCGGGGAAATGGGCTGGCAGGAAAAGAGGAGTTAAGGTTAAGTGGGTAGGTGCCGTTTGGCAAGTCCCACACTCATCTTCGTTCCTTGTGGACTGCGCGCCCGTGACCGCGCCTCACGTCTTTGTACACTTGTGTATGAATTTGTGAGGTGCGTATATCAGGCTCGTGGTCCCCAAGTTTCGAATGTGGTTAGTGCATAAACATTTCTCCGTTTTTTATTCCTTAAAAAAAAAAAAAATCCCGTGATTCAGTTTCTATCGGTTATCCCCCTTGAATTGCGCTCTATATTTGACCAGTGAGTGCACGATTATATAGACAGGTCTTGGCGCTAAACGCGCGGGCCCCGTGACTAACATGAAGGTTAAAATCCAACATGGCAGCTCTTCCGAGAAGGCAGCGCATGAAATTTCGCGTGCAAGTTTATGTGCAATACGCATGCGTTATCTCCCTATTTGATCGGCCATGTTAGATTTCCAGCTTCAAGCGAGTCACTGGGCTCTCGATTTGAGTTCCCAGACCTGTCTATATAATCGTGAGTAAGTGCGCTCCTTGCCTATCGCAAGTTTGCAATCATCTAACCTAATCTGGCATCATGACGACTGAACGCCTCCTAGCGTAAACATGCTTGCATTGAGTATTGAAGATAAGAAAAGGTTTTCTTGTATTTTAATAGTGCCAGTGCTTCAATTATTTTATTTTGTAAAATCTTTTCTGATACGGATAAAGCCTACGACATTCAGCTAGTCGAATTTGTTGAAAGAGGTCCAAAAATTTGATATGTTGACTGTATACCTTCAAAATGGATTACATTCAACCGTAGCAACGGAAAACCAAAAACTGAATTTATGCCTCATACTCAAAACGGACAAAGCGATTAGCTTTTGCATCCAAAAATTTATCGAGCTATAATCGATTTTTCTTGTGAATGAGAAAAACAAAAACGGCATTTATTTGTAGAAAAAAGGCAACGTTAATTGGGAATTAAAGGGTATTTTTGTTAGGGACTCCATCTAATTTCCTCTGAGGGTCTCAACAATTTTGCTTACTTTCGAGGACAATGATTCGAGCTACGTTTCTCAAAAGGGAAGAGGAAGAAATATTTAAGAACTGTCACTCCGGTTTAGGTTATTTCGCGTCACTCACCTTACCTCTTTCTTACTTCTTATAGCCATATTTAAAAATTATAAATAAAAATTTGATGCGAATGCAACGGTTTCCGCCCTGAACCAACATATACAACTCCTATTGTTATAAAAATTCCTATCTTGTGAAAATAAAACAACATTTTAATAGGCTTATAATTGCCAATTTAGGATTTGATTGATGAAAGCGTTGTTCGTCTTTCAAAATTTGGTTTTGTTCATAGAATATAGGATTCTTTTGGACTGTTTTTGATTTTCATAATTGTGCAACAAAATTGAATTATTGATTGAAAAGTTATATTATTGTTTTACTCATTCAGCTTATTATACAGAAATGTGATTATGCTTTCGAATATTATAAAAGTTGCATGATTTCAACTGCATCGTTTAGAAAAAAAATTTAATAGTTAAAAAAATAATGAGACAAATGCAATCGAAACAGAATTATTCTAAATTTGACAATATTCTTTATTGAACATTTCAAACTCAGTGTCCATCAAAATAAATTTTTGTTGTTAAAGAGATTAAAGTTTACAATTTATAATTAGAACCATATGAATCTTGCTTTCTATTTGTATATTATTAGTTGACAGTGCAGTGTTTAACGCGCGCCGTAGCGCGTGGCACGCACAATATTTCTAGTAATAAATAAACGTACAATATTTTATTAAAGGAATAGAAAAATGCAAACATATAATTAATTTGGACTACCACTGAACAATCTAAGATTAGGCGAGAAGGAAGAAAGAAAAACGGATAGTGACTCGATTAAGCTAAATTAAGAGTGACCCACCCTCCCGCACCCATTTTTCACCTCGGGACGTTTGCTTCGAGGCTCTCGGGAAGAACTTCGCAATTGAATAACTTTATAATTTTTGGTTTTCTTTGATTCTCGTGATAATCCCTCTGCATACTCGGCTGAATCTACGTCTTGGTCCTTTCTTTTTCATTTTTTCTTGAGGGTCGTTCAAGTATCATACGGTGACTATTTTTCTCCTAAACTTTCCTTCGTCTCAGGTTCATTCTTACTGGCCACCTTCCCTCTTTACCCTTTCTCGTATTCTTGAGAATTTTGATTATCATTATCCTTCGTAAGCCATGCGACTCCCTTGTTCGAGACTTTTTGCCGAGAAGAGAGAAAGAGAGTAAGATATGGGAATAAGAGGGCGATATGGTGAAAAAGAGGGAGATGAAAAGTCTGAAAACCCGTCGGGAAGTAATTAGAAATATGACTTGCGAGAGGTAAATGGGCCGTGATACCTAGGATAATCGTCTTTCCATTCCTTCTTTTTACATCCATCTCGCTTCCTTAAAATTTTGAATGAGTTACACTCTTAGAAATGTACGCAAATTAAGTATATCACGGCATATTAAATCTCCTATATTTTTACGAAATTTATTGAATTTTGTAATTTTAGTATTCTTACCTATACTAAATTTCGTTTATGAATTTATACGTACACCAAATTTAGTAGGTGCGCAGTAAGGTTTTTTTCATATCTATGAATTTATTAGTTTCCGTAATTATAGGATACGATTTCCCAACTTTTCAAGCTCTGAGACACCCTTATAATATTTTCATGTATGACGTCATCCACCGAACACATCTTGTCACTATACCTACCTTGGAATAACCACCTATTAAGTGTAATGAACGTGGACAAGAGACTAATCTGTCAGTATCTGCATGGTTCCAGAGTTTACGTTCAAAGTGTAAGCCCACAAAGATGATAGAACAATATTTTTAAAAAGACTCATCGCTTGGGACGATGGGAAACTCTTTTCATTTTCAAACTACTCTCTCCATGATGTTTCTAAAATAATAACCATGACGTACACACTTTTTTACATTATTTCGTCTCTATTTTCATCGTAAGAATTTATCTATAGTCCATCTGACTTTTTTATAATAATAATAATCAGATGCTGGTCAAGTTTTGTCCATCTCATTGAAAATATAAATTATTCTATAATTATTACATACAATTTTGATACTCTTAATTTCTTTTATATCTTGCATATATATTTTTGCTGAAAAATAAAATTTTTCATTTTTGGAAACACTGTTCGAGATTTAACCAAAAACCATGCATCTTATGGAAAAAGTGGTGTCAATAAATTTTTGAGATATTTCCGAAATGAATACTTTTGGTCAACATTTTTTTGTACCTCATATAAATTGAGCGGAAATGTGCATTTTTGACTTTTCAAAAAGCTATTTCGATGGAAAAATTCAGAACCATTGGTCAAAAACTAATACCTCCTCATTCAGAATGAGAATGAATAAAGTTTTCTTCGTTGAAAATTTATTCATTTGATTCAAGATTCAATTATTCTTGTTAGAAGTCCTCTGTTTCAATTAAAAATCATCACTTTCTGTTGGAAGTGTACCTGTTTCATTGGGAATTCTTCTTTCTTGGTTGGAACTGTTGAAACTGAGCCGTTGAACGCTTCTATGTACAGTGAGCGATGCCATTTTCGTCATGTAGAGCTACTACGCATGCCCAGCGCTGCGGCTCTCATTGCCCAATGTTGGCGCGCAATTCGAGCCCGAATTTCTCGGGAATCATTCATCACATTCATCATTCGTCTTGTCCATTTTTATGTTGTGCTTTGAAACTCCAACAGAGACAAATAAAGGAGTTCATCCAAATTTGTTTGTTGAGTTCTTCTTTTTTAATTTTAATTCCCAGGAATTATTTTTTGGTACAACAGAAAAGAATTTAAAGCCAAGACAAGGAGGGATTTCCTTGACGGAAACGCTCTAGAATCTAGAGGCAGTGAATCCTGATTATGGAGAATTTACCGGGAAGTCTTCGAGGATCGTCGGGTCGCCGGAAGTTGGGACGAAGATCAGGAAGACGAGCTTTGCCTTCTCGGGAAACCAATGGCGATGGAGAGTAACGCGCCGAGGCAAGAATTAACGGGCTTAGTTGCCGACGCAGGTGTCGCGAAGGCGAAGCAAGCCAGAGCAGGATGAATTACGGCAGGAGCGTCAGCCAGTAAGGTAGTCGTTATATTTTGCGCAACATCCCGATTTTATGGGGCCACCCTACCGTGGATGCAAACTTCTCTTCCGGAGAGCGATATCAACTCCGCGAAAATACACGAGACGCGACGGAACTTGCGAAAACCTCTAATCCATCTCCTTCATCCCACAATTTCTATTTTTCAGAAATTCTAAATCGACATTTTTTTTGCTGAATTCTATACAGCCGATTTTTATCGTATTCGCGAAACGTGGAAGCTAATAAAAAACCACTGCAGATGCAATTTTTTGTTCTATTCTATGGGCCTTAGTTCCTAAGATATTGAAAGATAAAGTTTAGCATTGAGACGGCCAGTAAACGCTCATGTGCGCGTTGACAAGGAGCCCCATCAGCCGTAAGAGCGAAAAACTTAAAATTTTGATACTTAAGAAACGAGAGCCCAAATAATAAAACGGGGAAAAAAACAGATCTAAGGAAGGGTCCATGGACTGCGTTACCAATTTTCGGATTTCCCCTCCCACCCTAGTAGACAACCGTAGTTTAGTCCCCCCTCTGCGCTATTTTGCGTCACTAGTAAGTTTAGTTGCCAATATGCCAAAAAAACAAAAAAGATTGATATCGAATTGATAAGTTGTACTGACAACAAAATAGTTGAATTTTCAGGCTGAAACGGCGAATTTTCAAAGACAGTTGAATTTTTAAATAGAATTTCATTAACAACATTAACAGATGCGTAAAGGAATGACCCAGGAAAATTATAAAACAATATTAAGAAAACGAATGTTAATACAATTTACTGTTCCCCATTTCTTAATACATTGAATTATGTTTTAAATAAAACAGTTAGGATATAACAACTTATATTTACCGAAAACGTTTAAATAATTATGTGTTTCCACTTATTGTTATATGCAGCATAATCATATGTGATAATTTCATCATTATAAGTATTACATGATTTCACACTAAACATTAGAGACAGTAACACTATTCAAATATTTTAATGTATGACGTCATCCGCCGAACAAATCTTGTCACTATACCTACCTTGGAATAACCACCTATCAAGTATAATCAACGTGGACAAGGGACTGAACTGTTATTATCACCAGGGTCCCAGAGTTCACGTGTAAAGCATTGTTCCACAAAAATTATAAAAGAATATCACAAAAACACATACCCCTTGGACCATGGGGAAAAATCTTTGTATTTTGAAACCACTTTCTTCATGGTGTTTTCAAAAAAATAAACATGACGTACTAGTCATGCTTCAACAAAAATTTAACAAGAAATACAACGCACTCACCACTGATTTTCACACATATGTACTACACAACTATTACATTATTTCGTCTCTAATAGTTCTTCAACAGAATGTATACTCCTTAAAAAAACTGATGAGGTCCAGCGTCGACGAACGAAACATGTCTTGAAATTTATCATCATAATGAAATATAAGGCTAGTAGAAAAAAATCTAGAATATCTGAAATTTATGAAAGATGACTTTCAACACTAGGTGATATAATGTTAATTCATAAGAACGAATTTGCAACAAAGCAGCTGAAGTGATAAACAAAAAAGATGACTCCAATAAAATGGTTGAACTCTTTATCAAAAAGCTGAATTATCAACCTAACCAGATGAAATGTCAATCAAAAAGAATCATTCTTGATCAAACGAGAAATTTTCTGTATAATACGTGAGTCCGCAAAAAAAAAAAGTAAAAAGCTGTATTTTCACCTTCAATAGCTAAGTTTTAAATAAAAATAGATGACTTAAATTTTTATTCAATACATTCATTCTGATTCTGAGTTTGAAGGAAATACTAAAATCCTCAATCAAATAGATGAGTTTTCAACATAGAAGAATAGTTTACTACCAATACAGATCAAAAATTAATCAAACAGTTTACTTTCAGACGAAAAAGGAGAGTAAGCAAATGGTTGGATTTCCAACATACAAGAATTCACTAACAACAAAAAGGAGGGGATTCTTGATCGAGAAAAACTAGTTTTCAAGTGAACAGTCGAATTTTCAATAGGTGAGGTTGAATATTTATAAAAGAGGTTATTTTCAAATCAGAAATAATACATTCAACCATGAGATACAAATTTCCGATTCAAAAGGACAAATTTTTAACAAAACAGTTGAATTCTCAACTATGTAGATAAATTTAAAAAAAAAACAAGAAGTGTTTTTTACTCAAAAAGACGAACCCCAAACAAAATACATAAATTTTCTACCAAATCGTTGACTATAACGTATAAGGGATACTTTTCCAACCAAAAAAGTGAAAGTAAACTTTTTAGATAAGGAATTTATGTTTAACCAGTCACAAAAATGGATTTTTGACTAATTGGTTGAATTTCCAAACAAAAAAAGAATTCTTCAGCGAAAAGTTTAATCCTCTAACGGAAACATGAATTTTCAACAAATTGCATCAAATTTAACCGGATTGATTATTTTTGGAGCAAAAAGACGGATTTTCTACGGATCAGCACAACTTTCGAACAAAAAATATGATTTTTAAACCGAATAGTTAAATTTCCTACTAAATTATTGAATTCAAAGTCGAAAAATGAAACTTTTTCACAGAAGAAATGAATTCTCAAAATAGAAATTTATACTTCAAACGAAGAAGTTCGTTTACAACCTATAAGTTGTAGTTCAAACTGTCTAATTATGAATCTTTAGAAGAAAATGAAACGACAACGAAATATTGAAATTGAACTTGCGACAAAAGAGTCCCAAATTCAGCCAAATAGTTCAATTTTCAACTACCGAAAAGTCAAAATTGTAAACTCAACTAGATGGCCTTTCTACCAAAAGTAAGATACGTTTAAAGTTGCGATTGAAAAACAAATTTAATTTCAACCAAAAGTTGAACGAATTTTGAGAACAATAATTCATATTTTAGCCGTAGTTATAAATCTGAACCAACAAATTAATTTTTAACCGATTCGATAAAGGATGTCTTTTTGCTCGTTCCCAAGTAGCTGATTCAGAACCTAAGGTCAAAATTTCAAAACTTCGAAATCAAAGTAGCGGACTTAATATAGCGGAGACATGGCCATTTCGAATCTTGACCCTGAATTTATAATCAGCGACCAAAAAACCACCAAATGGTAATTTTTAATCTTATCTGTTTTATTCCATAATTTCAGTCTGCCATATTGTAAACGAAATGTTTAAATTTTAAAATTGGATTTCGAATTAGCGACAAGAAAATCACTCGAGTAGCAATTTAAAGTAAAATCAGTAAATTTTCACAGATTACCTCCGCCATATTAACTCCGCAATATTGAATCTGCTACACTGAAGATTGTATTACAAAGATCCACATATCAGATTTAGATGAGGCATGCGAAAATGTGAATTACTAGTTTAAACACATTTTTTACACTTTCTCTAAAGTATCCTTATACTAGGGAATAGTTCATCTTCAATTGGAAAAAAATTCCTTTTTGTTATTCCGATCCGAAATTTTACATATGATTTTGAGACAGAACAGTGAACAACATATGAATCAAACTCATTTCGCGACTTTGTGCCGCTTAAATATGTGCCAGCTTCACGATTGCTTAAGTTTCACTGTTTCTTACACCCCCTCCCCCTTCGTCACACTCTGAGCGTCTCTGTGCGGCAAGCACTGATCGAATAGTCACTAACGTACTGCGCATTATAAAAGTAGCATGCTCAGCGACTTTCTGTGCACTGAGGTACCGCGTTAGAGATTATTTATACGGTCCTGAGTGTTGACATCAGAGTGCTTTGTAGTCGTTCTAAATCCAATTCAAACTAGATTTCCCTTGCGCTCATTTTTGGGCCATCTACGCCCATGACCAGCAAACTATCAAGGAACCTATATTATCAAACAAAACTGCTCTGAAAATGATGTTTTCTTTCAAAAAGTGACGAATATTACGGATAAAGTTACCTGACATGTCAGAAACTATATTTTCCGTTGAATTTGTTACAATGAATAATCAAAACACAAGGTCTCGCCTGACGATGCGTTCATGTCAACACGAGCATACGAAATCTGTAATATAAGTTCACTTTCGGCATTTTGCTTCAATTTACAATTATCAACTGTATTAACCTATTCACTTTTGGGAGGCTTTTCCTTTACAGCATAAGAAAATAGAAAAAATAATATAATCTTTAAAAGTCCGGACAAACTTTGGAGATTGAATGAAGAGCAGGTGGGTTAACGAGTTATGTTGAAACTATGCATCGAATTAACATAATGGCCTCGTTATATTGCGAGCAGAGTATGAGGACGGATCTTGATCCCCCTGCTGAATTTCTCATCGTCTCCATCAGTCGACCTCGATGTGAATTCAAGGAGATTCATAATATATTCTAGATAATGTGATTTTGCGAGAGCTGGGGACGAACTCTCGAGTTTGGGAAGTGTTGTCTCCTGTCCACAGTCGGCTAAGTAATTGCGAAGAGTAAAAAGGGCATAAAGTACAGGTGCTGCACCATCACCAGGGCGCATCCTGTTACATCATGGCATCCTGGAACGAACTGGCACTACGTGTCTCTTGTTAAGATCTCGCGAGAATCACGTAGCTATTTCAAAATTTCAAAGATGAATACCCGAATCGCGAGGCGGAAGCCTAACATACTCATAAACATTTTTAATGGTACGATTTACGACTGCATTTTACCATGCAAAAAACATGGCAATAAAGGACCATTGAACGCTCCTGTGCACAGTCTCAGTGGGCCCAGGTTTGGCATGTGGAGCTACTGAGTAGACACTTGTTTCTCTGAAGTTTATAATTATTATATATATTCCTCTTGTCACAATGTTTGAAGCCACTAAACTCCGAAACTACTCAACCGATCTTGATGAAATTTTGTACATTGTGAAAAATTTGGTCTAGCTTGGGGTATAATTATTTGTAGGTTCAATAAGTTCCTGACAGATGGCGGTGTAAGTTAGTTGATTG
>WSXT02000006.1:2913158-2937064 GCA_011762715.2 Neuroterus valhalla
CTGCATCGAAACGCGTCGTCGTTTTAACATCAAATTTAAATATACTGGTTATAAGCCACAAACATCGCATTTTAATAGCTCTCAAAATATTATTATAAATGGTTAAATTTACAATGTTTTGAAATATAGTTTTTTATATAAAAAATATTTATGTTTTGAATTTTAAAGGTGATGTGCGATTTATCGAATCGAATTTCGATATGCAGCGATCCCAAACAAGCGTTTTTGTTAACCAGTCAAAAAAAATGTTTCATATAATAAGTGGTTTTTATTGAAGAAAAATGGATATTCTTGAGTTGAAAGATGTAAAATCAGTGCCTGACATAATTCATACGTATTCTGAAAAAGTTAGAGCAGATTCAATTCCACTCATTATCGATAACGGTGAGATTTATTTTCTTAACCTCAAAAGTAGTATTGTTATCTTACAAAATCAATCAAAATGATATAAAATAATAATACTATCATTAAATAAATGCTTATAAAGTTAAGATTACTGTTGACTTAACGTATAAATGTCCCACAAATATGTATTTTCTTCATAAAATATAATTGTAATCTAATAAACAACATCAAAAACTAAAAATATTTTCAGGATCCTATAACTGTAGAGTAGGATGGGCAACAGACAAAGATCCACTCCTAATATTCAAAAATCTCATAGCAAAGCCCAGAAAGGAACGAGGGAAAAAAGATGGGGAATTGCAAGTAGGAAATGAGATAGCGAATATTGAAGCTGTTCGATTCCAGCTAAAAACGCAATTTGATCGAAATGTCGTAACTCATTTTGAGGCACAGGAACAAATATTCGATTACACATTCACCCATCTGGGGATCGACACCATCGGTTCTGTAAATCACCCAATTATTCTAACGGAAGCATTTCTTAACCCAAATTATTCTAGAAATTGTAGGTGTATTTTGAATTAAAGACATATTATTGTGGTTAATATAGCGTATTTAATTCAACATCTTCTTTTCTAGTGATGGCTGAGCTTTTATTCGAATGTTATAATGTACCCTCGGTTGCTTATGGAGTAGACTGTCTTTTTTCTTACCACCACAACAATTGTGCTTCCGATGGTCTAATTGTCAGCATCGGCTACCACACGACTCATATTATCCCAGTTTTAGATGGAAAAGTAGATGCGGCCAATTCAAGAAGAATTAACGTTGGTGGTTATCATATAACTTCCTACATGCACAGATTACTGCAATTGAAATATCCGGTTCATGTGAATGCTATTAATCCTAGTCGAGCTGAAGTAAGATTTAATCATATTAATATTTGATAATGAAACTGCTGAATTATGTATAAAAAGAGATAAAGACACCAAATATTCTGATGATACATTTATGTAATCCAATTTTACGTATTTCGTCTTTTAAGGAGTTGGTTCACTATCACTCTAAAATCACCCTCGACTATCAAGAAGAAATTTCTAAATGGGCGGATCCAGATTATTATGATATGAATATTTTAAGAGTTCAACTGCCTTATGTTGCACCAACAAGCACTCCAGGTTTGACTGTGGAACAACAGAAAGAAAGAAAAAGAGAGCTTGCTCGCCGTCTCATGGAAATTAATGCTAGAAAAAGGGAAGAGAGGGTCAGTTAGTATTTCCAAATTGTATCAAAAATATTTTACTCAATAATAAACTGAATACCTATCACAACCATTTTTTTATCAGCTTGCAGAAGACGAGGAACAGCTTAACCAGCTTTTAGCTGTTCAAGATATTTTAGAGGAAGGCGACACAGACGAATTCGAGCAGGCCTTGAAATCTTATTCCCTTTCGAATGAAGCAGACTTGATCAAAATGATCAACAATCTCCAAGCAAAAGTCGAGCGTACTCGCCAAAAAATAGTCGCTGCCAATTCTCAAGAGGAGAATATTATCATAGAGGAAAAACCGAAAATCAAGCAAAGTCTTCAGCCGAAAGACCAGCAAGATTTTGACGAGTGGATCACCAGCGTGAAAAAGAAAAGGTAAAAGAAATTTAATTGGAAGAAGGCTATTGCTTAATTATTATTATTATTATGTGTTCCTGATTTTTTTTTTTTTACTTTTTAGGCAGGATATATTAGATAAACGCCTAGCAAAGCGACAACGAAGGCAAGATATGGCGAAACGCCGAACAGCAGCTGCACAAGAAAGAATGCGGATCATCAGCCAATTGGCTAGGAAAGAAAAAAGAGATGACGACTTTGGAATGCGAGACGAAGACTGGGATGTTTACAAAGTTATAAATCGAGTAAGTTTTAGATTCTAGTACAATAAAATACCTTCGTGCAATCATAAAAATCTCTATAAAATCTTTTAAACTTATTCTAATCTTTCGAAATCTTCTGAAATCTTTAAATGTGGCTTTAAAAGAACTGAGATGACAATTTTTCTCTACAGGAGGGAGGTGATTCTGACTCTGAACTCGAGCAGGAAAAACTAATAGAACTAGAGGACGTGCTTCGTCACCATGATCCAGAATTTGATGGTGCAGGATCCAGCGTTCAAATGATTCCAGGAGAAACTCATCAGTTACATGTGGGAATTGAACGTCTTCGAGCTCCAGAATTATTATTCCAGCCCTCAATGATAGGCCTCGTCGAAGCTGGAATCGCAGAAACAATAGAATTTGTTCTCAAACGTTACACTCCCGAATTACAAATGAGACTTGTAAATAATGTTTTTTTAACTGGAGGGCCTGCCTCTTATCCTGGATTGTTGGATCGACTAAAACGTGAGCTGAAGGAGATAAGACCCTTTGGATCCAGTTTTCAAGTGAACATCGCTGAAAATACAAGTTTAGATGCTTGGTATGGAGCGAGAGATTTTGGTTTAAATGGAGACAATAACGAATATCTGGTAACTCGAAAAGAATATGAAGAAAAGGGAGGAGAGTATTTTAAAGATCACTCTGCAAGTAATGTCTTCAGTCCGTCTCCAGATCCTTTGCCGATGTTACAGGTCCCAGCAATTTCCGAACAGATTGTTGTCGAGGATGCTATTGTAGATGTGGAGATTGAATAAAGTTTTTCGTAAGGAATTTTTGTGAGGATTTTTTTATTCTTCAGGTAATTATTGAATTCCAAGTCAGTTTAACATTCGGATTGGAAAGCCTAAAAATTTAGGAGTATTGAAATTACTTGCTCTCAAATATTTTTAGATGATACTATTATGATGTTAATGTTTTTTGTCTACTGGTCTTATTAATATTTGAATAATTATTTATTTAAATATTGATAAGATCAGTAGACAAAAAACTTCATCATAATATTATTATATATGCCGGGTTAAAACCGTAACATCAAAATTAAAACTTTACAATTACTATTGAAAATAAAGTGGAGCATATACTGAAGTATATTACCGATCAGTTGCATGACGTCGAATTTTATTTATTTGAGATTCTGTTAAATGCTGATCATTTTTAGAAAACATCGAAATTCTACAAAATTGGTCTGAGTTAACTTATTATGAAAACTGAGATTTCCTAGTTTTAGCGAGGGAAACTTAGAATAAATAGTGAACATTACAAAAAAAACAGTTGATTAAACCACAGTTTTTGAATTAGTTGAGCATATTTTGAGAAATTGCACAAAATGTATAAAATTATTAATTTACAAAATTTCAGACGCACGTTTTTCGAGCGAAAGTTTTTCACAATTTCCGTATTCCAAGTTCCGTCTCATGTTTATTCAATATTTTCTGATATTTTAGACAACAAAATTTATTGTTTGTTTTATAAAAATCATAAGCATTTAGCGAAGATGAAAAAACAGCTGCCTGATACCGATTCAGGTATAATAAATTAATTTTTTCTTCAATTATTCCAGTTTCTGCAGAATTTAAATCAAAATATCATGACTCTACAATTTTCTCTATTTCTGTGTATAAACTTCATAGTTACTTATTATAAATGTAGGAGAGGTAAAATTCTAGAGGTAAGATTCGAGTACATTTATACTTGGAACTAAAATTAGTTTTCTTTTCTTCAAATTAAACTAACGAAATGGAATATTTTAATCTACAATAACATTATTAATTTTCAAATGAATCAGTTAAATTTCTAACCAAGAAGATGGATTTTCTCCCAAAATGATAGATATTTCACTGCAGTATTTCAATTTTCAACCATGAAGGTGGATATTCAAACAAGAAGATGATTTTCAACAGAAAATGCAAGTGTAATTTTTTCTTTAAAAAACCAATTTCAAACCAAAAATAAGAGTTTTCGACTAAAACAAAGGATCTTTAACTAAAAAAGTTACATTCTGAAACAGATAAATCAAGTTTTACTGAAGAAGATAAATTGTCAATAAAAATTTAAATACATGCTCAAATTTTTCATTCAGAAAAATTGATTTTTAACCAAACAAATGGATTTTTTTACCAAAAATATGGATCACAATAAAAAAAAACGGATTTCCAAGAAAAATGTTCATTTTTCAACCAAGAAGATAAATGTTCAGATACAAAGATAAATACGGAGCACTTCAATTTCCAACCATGAAAGTGAATATCTAAACAAGATTCATTTTTAAATAGAGAGAATAATTTTCTAAGACAAAATACAATGTTTCAACAGAAAAGTTGAATTTTGAACTGAAAAAAATCATTATTTTCATTCGCAAATTGAACAGTAAGATTTTTAGTTTAAAAACCCTATTTCAAACCAAGCATAAGAGTTTTATACTGAAACAAAGAATCTTCAACTGAAGGACTTGAGTTTCCAAGCAGATAAATTAACTTTTACTGAAAAAGATAAATTGTCAACAAAGCTTTGAATACTTAAATTTGAAATCGAAAAAATGGATATTTAACTAAACAAATGAATTTTTAACTTAAACTATGGAATTTTCAATTGGAATAAGTTTAATTTTCAGTTTAAAAAAATTAATTATAACAAGAAAAACTAACTTGCAACAAACGAAGAAACCAACTTTCAAACAAATTGTTTCATTTTTACACAAAATGATGAAGAATCAAATGAGCTTGTAGATGTTACACTGAAGTAGTTGAATTTTAAACCAGAAAGACGAATTTTTAACTGAAATGATGAACATTCAACTAGAATAGCTCAATTTTTGTCAAGAAATTAATTTTCAAGCAAAAAAATACAATTTTTCAACAAAATAGTTGAGATTCGAACTATAAAAATGAAAATTTTCCAAAAAAAGTGGAATAGTGACATTTCGGCTAAAAGAATCAATTTTATACCAAACATAAGAGTTTTCAACTAGATGAATGTTCGACGAAAATGAAAAATGTTTAGAGGTATAACTTGAATTGTTAACCGTAAAGAAGAATTTTTTAAGAAGAATATCAACTACCAGAAAAAGGTAATTTTCTACCAAAAAAAAAAAAGGATTTTTCAACAAAATGTGTGAAGTTTCAAAGAAATAATTGAATTCTCAATTCAAACAGACAAATTTTTACAGTTAAATTTTCAGTTGATGAAATTGATTTTCAACCGAACTAATGGATTTGTTGTACAGAGAAAATTCAATTATCTATTTTTTTTCTTTTCAATAAAACTAAAATTTTTTGTTGATTACTTGACTAGTTTTTGTTTGGTCAGTTATGTAGAAATTTCTAATAGACTCCTGCAGGAGACTGTGCCCTCCTCAGTCTGCAACTTGACCAATGATAAATCGTTTACAATAATAAAGTGTAAACGACTTAAGCTTAGCCCGAGAGGAATGTGGCTTGATGGTATAATAATAATAAAAAAGATGTATGAGGAATGATTAGAGCGGAAGGTTCTTGTCTATGGATATCTACTTTATTACACAAGTGTTCTCGTTTGTTCATGATAATACGAACAAACTACATTGTAGCTTGCCGGTCACAATATACATTTCCATTGCGTTTTGATCATCCAAAGACAATTATACGGATACTTTTTGTAGCTGTAACTATAAGGTCTTAGAGACGTTTAGGTGGCCTAAAAAAATGTGAAAGTGATCCCTCACGCTAGCGTTTAAGTCTGACTACAGCGACCTCAGAGTTGCTTTCCCGACTTAGGTCACAGCTTAAAACCTAACATCACAATATAATATACTGAAAATATCATCGTCTATGCCTAACTTTAGCGATCCTTGCCTTCTTCATTCTCACAGACATCGATAGAGTAACGAGCTGCTTGATCAAAATTAAAAGCTCTCTTTAATCGGGAAGTAAAACTCATTCATTGATTTCTGTAGTTTATATCACCTAGAACGGAACGACATAAATATGTATTTTGTATCGGTACTCTCACTGTATTTGTCAACTATCATTTGGAACGAAACGCTTTACAATACGTTTTGCGCGAAACTTTACATTCCGCTTTACAAAGCTAACAGCATATTCTCACTTGATTTACACAGTGATCAAAACTTTCCAGTTCCCTTTTCCATTTCCAGATGAGAAGCCAATTTTTTCGACTAGTAGCGAGACTTACGTGCAAATTATCGAGACTGATAATTAGTTGGAGGAATCACATTGCTTTTATAGGTTTTCATTTTACGAAAGCAGTCCAGAATTGGAGAGTTCTCGATTTTAAGAAGTAGCTACATTTCAAACCCTTTGAATTTAATTCTATCAGCAATTGGAATGTAGTTTCAGAATAGAAGACTCAAGCTTTGAGTCATTCGAATTATAAAATCTGAAGAAACCTAATTAAATGATTGGGTCAAATTAAAAGGTTCCAATTGAAATTGGATAGACTTCTTGAAATCTAGAAACCAAGATAAATTTGAAAAGCCCAAAAATGACAAAGGATCCCGACTGCTCGCTCAACCGCAGAAAGTTGCTTTTCACTTAATACAACGAATCTTAATTTAAATAATATTCTTTATAGTTATCACAGTATGAGGTCGCTGCAGGCCAACAATGCGCTATTTTTCTCAAAACGGTCTTACTCTCTTCTTTCCACTCAAAATTGTCTTCAAAATTCCTCTAAAGAGAATACACGATTACAATATTCTTTATCATAAAATTGAGGTAGAATCCAATTTGAAGAATAAGATTTTTTTATCTCTCACACTCTCCCGTTCTCTCTCCGATCGTGCTAAAAGTGAGGGTCTACTTCCGCTAGCGGTAAAGCTTAATAATCTAATTAAAATAATAGCAATATATTGTTCTGTTCTCGCAGTAATAATCATAATAATAATAATTCATAATCAATAATTAATAATCATAAATTCATAATAATTCACAATAATTCCTAATAATAATTAGTACAACAATGGTTAATGTTCCTTAGACTAATGGGTGTATGTATATATATAATTTTTTTTTGTATGTATAGTTCGCATGAGGGGTGGGCAGAGGGTAAGTGACAGCTATGTACAGTACATACTTGCCTTAGTTGTACCATCGTTATATTTATAATAATATGTACCTATGATCTCGTATGATGATAATCCAATTATTATCGTTTTACGCATAAAATAGCTTATTTATAACATATGTATATATATATAATAACTACAGTCATATGCAGTATGTACGTAAAGAGGATGTGTTTAGCCAGGATATGTCAGTGGAAATTATAAACGTTTTAAGCGTCGAACCTTTTTCGATTTTTTGTTTTTTAAATCTGTTATTAAACTGCTCTTTGAAAAATGTCCATATGTGTCTCTGAGCCTGTGTATGTACCTTCATACTCGCATCTTTTGCAGGTACATAACATCGCGTGATCTAACAAATTACCTACTCATTCATTGTCGTTATTACTTCGGTAGATTATCCCCTAATTAGATACTTTTCATTAATGTAGTACTATGGTGTATTTCCATCAACGCCTACGCCGACCCATTCTCTATTTCTATCCCGAAAACGCGATCCTTTTTTTGTCTTCAATTTTAATTACCTATTACCTATAACTACAATTTATTATCTACGAGATTGAGGAAATGAGAGTCCTTCAGGAAAAACTCTTTGATTTTAATAAATGTACAAAATTCTCATCTTCCTGAAAAAACTCACGAGATGTTTTTCTTTTCGAAGAAGGTGCATTGTTCGGAGAACATTCTTTTAGGGTGCAGAAGTGATCATTTTTCACATTTTTGAGGTTTTCTTCATTTGAGCTGGAAGCTTCCGAACTTGAAATGTTATGATTATCAAAAAATGGAAAGCCTCAACATAAGGTTTTCAAACAAAACAAGGATCGCTCTCCAACGGAAATATTTTCAAGTTTTCCTCTGACTCAGATCCCCGTTCGACGCTCGTTGTTCTATAGTAAATTCTACGTTAATTCTACATTATGCCTTACGGTTTTGCCTCCTTACAATTGGAGCATGTAAAAATTTTAAGCACGTATCTGGTCATTTTGAAGCGCCGAACGCGGATTTTCGAATCTCCTGCCCTCCACCCCATTTCTACAAGATTCTCTAAACCTATTATACGCAGGCCTCTAAGACTTACGGTAGCACGGTAAAACCTCTATAAAAATAATAACTATCCTACGTAAACGTATTACAAAAATAAATGGCATTGTACTCTGCTAAAGAAGCATAATGGTACAGGCGCAATTTCGAGTGAAGCGAGCATTTTATTTTTATTTTATTACGACAAATATTACTCGTGGGTAGGTTTCGCATTTTTAACGTTTGTTCTAGAGGTATGCCTTTGTTCATTTTCCCTGCATTCTTAAACTTGACTCTTTGTTTCTCGGCCGCTCATTGCGTGAAAAATCAATAATATTGCTTTGAATGGTTTTGGACTGAAAAAAAACAAACTTCTTTTCAAGCTTGGACTGTGAATCCTAATTTTACACTAAAAGGAAAATTCTCATCAAATCTTCAGTTTGTAGAGAATTCTAAATCTTGAATTCTGTCTAAAAACCCAGATTAATTCTAATAATTAAAGTCGAAGAGTGAGAATGTTTATTTTCCTTTTTTACTGAGAGTCACTCTCGCAAAAAGCTACAAGTCGATATTCTAAACACTCTCTTAATTTTTCTTGATATAAAAACGAGGATACTTTTCTACAGGGTGCGATAGCGTAGCGATGGCTAATGAATGATTCAATCAATCAACTCTTAAATTAATTAATTTTATAGTATTCTCTAAGCTGATTTAGTAATTTGAGAATCGATTCTGCTTTGAAGTATTTTCTAGAAATACTCTCTTGACTCCGCGCTTTATGACGCCTTCAAATTCTTTATCGTTTAGCTGATAAAAGTGAAATTATCGAAAGTTATTTCTGCAACCGCGCCTCCTAATCAGCTACGAACGACTCTCGAGTTTCAGAAAAACGAGGATTTCGTGCAATCACGAAGTTAAAAATAAATACCCCTCTTTCTTCTCAAAAAGGAAAATCACTTCAATTTGAAGTGAAGGAGAGCTAATAAAAAAAACGGAATAAATAATTTGGAAAGAAATTTTCAGGTCCTCGAGTTCGAAAGTCATTCAGATTTGAAGTAATACAAGTACAAAAGCATGCAAGCACTCTATATATAAAATAATATTATAATGGACTCTTGAAATTATTTGTTTATTTCCATTGCAAATAATAGGTAATGAAGTTGACACTATACTTATAATTTTCATCTCACTAAAAAATAATAAACTATCACAAATTCTTCAGTAAAAAAATAGTTTCCCCGATTTTCCAAGACTACTTATTGTTCAAAGAAAATCGAGAGTCGATCTTGAGTATTCAACGTCACAAATACAAAAAATATAACTCAATAGTTTGACGTTAAAAAAAATCAAAGCTTCTTCGCACGAAGATCTTTTCTTCAAAAATCCATTTTAATGAGGAGAAGTATTCTCACAACTCTTGTTTGCAAAGCTCAATTTCCTTTTGGACTAGAAGGAAAGGATATTGTAATTACATAATTATCCTCACTTAAATGAATCTTTTTACAGGAATAGTTCACATTTATTACTGTGCATTATACTTCGTAGATGGCAAATCTGACTATGTCGCATTATTCATGTCCCATCGTCAAGATCACATTCATCACAGATGATTCGTTAACGAATAGCGCACAGATAAAAAAAGCATTTCTCGCCCCCTTCTTTTGCGATCTGTAAAAGCTAAATATGTATGTATAAAAGAGGATAAAACACTACTTTGTGCTTCGATGTTTCACCGTTCAAATGTTTATTTTATTTGATCATTCTATCAAATGGAAGAGGATCCCCGTTTCAAACTGGAGTTCAGAACTGGTTTTCAGCAAAATGGCACTCTAATGAAAACTAGTCGCCTTTCACTTTTCAATTTTTTTATCCACTCAAATTAACAATTTCTAGAGACCAAACCGTAATTTATAGAATGAAAGAAGGTGTTTCGGGTTTCGATCGTGTAAAAAACCCGAAACACCTTCTTCCATTATAATGGATCATCGTGGAAGCATCAAATCTATCATCGTAATTTTTAGATTTCTCTTTGTTATATTACAAAATAGTCATGCTTAAAAATTTCTTTTTACAGAAATTAAAAATATTCAGAAAACAACACAATCATATTCATAGCAAAAATACGCTTTTACGGTATCTATAAATTAGTAGAAGTTTGGAATTCTCGAATCAGGATTTTTTTTATGATTTCAAATTTAGAGGGAGATCGAACAATAAAGGTAATTCGAGATCTTTCAAAGCAGTGTCAATTTAAATTCAAATTATCAGAATCTCACATCAATTCATAATTGCAGAGTATTCAGATTTTGTTTTTCAAATGTAAATATATCAAATTTAGAAGAGACTTGGGAGAACGCCAAACTTTAATTTTAAGACATGGCCTTGGAATTTGAAACTTAATTCTGAATTGAAAAATAATTCAAATTTGTGAGCATTAAAAATTGAAAATTTAGTAAAACAAGCAAGACTCATTCTAAAAATATGAAATTAAATTTACAAACCTCGACAATTCGAAGGATATCCAAAATTTGAAAGCTTAAAAAATTTGTAAACCTAAAGTTCGAATTGAAAACCTTTAAGATAAAGGAATTTTCTAATTTAAAGAAGGGAACTGCAAAAGTTAGAAACGTTCATAATTGTGAACTTTCTAAAGACAGAATACTACTTTTAAAAACAGCCATTATTAAAAATTATCTAAATTGGAAAACAAAAACTAAAAACCGTTGAATTGTAGAAAATATAAACTAGAAAATAATGTGAAATTGAAGCAATTAAACTTGATATTACAAATTCAGAAACATAAAAGATTATAAATACTTCAAATTCAAATCGTATTTAAAATTATAAACATCAAAATTTAGCAAACTTCGCAATTATGAACTCTCAAAAATTATATGACCTTCAAATTTCGTATAAAAAATAGATTTCATTACTTTCAGAATTGAGATTAAGAAAATAACACTCTCTCGAAAAAGCCAAATTTCTAAATTATGATACCGATTTTGAGAAAAGCAAAATCATCCCAATTGAATAGTTTCAAAATGATTTAAAAATAACTACCATTAAAAATTTGAGATCAAACACTTAAAAAAAAATAACGTTTGTAGGCCTATTTCCGAAATAACAAAGCTTCAAAAAATAATTATGGCCTAAATTTGAAGTCAGAACTGTCTCTATCACGTTTCTTTGAACGGGGATTCGACAAGCGAAATTTTTGTTGTATGAACTGAACGAAAGGCAAATTACGACGCGATGGACGATATTTGCCGTTTACAAAGTGTCATGTAGTATCAAAGACGATTTTCGCGGGATGTCGATGAGGTATGACCGCTAACCAGAATTCAACTTTTGTTATTTCTATCGCAATAACTAACTCGATTAGAAAATAGCTGCTGCGCCTTGGTATTACTTAGTGCCTTAAATTATTTTACATCGGGCGTTTTACACAATTTTATTTCGACCAATGGCTAAGTGTATTTAACCTTCGTAGACCTTTTACTCATTATTTTCCATTATGAATTATTATTTAGATTATTTACAAGCTTGGCTTTTTCAAGGCTGAAAAGTTTTTATCGCTTCGATCGTCACTTTTCCCGCGCATCTGTCTGCGATGAGAACAACCAATTAATAATCACAAGTTCAAAATCAATCGGAGACAGAAAAACGCTTTCGCGATAAATCATTAAATGACGATTTCAGTTCGCAAATCAACCAGGAAAATAAATTATTTTTAATTACTACTCAACGAAAAGCTTTACTGCAAAAAACATATACACAGCGTGTACACTTATTGTGCATAAAAATCTAATCTCAACCAACCAAGGGTTTTTTTAAAACCCAAGGGGATAGTTTTTTTTCGTTTTTTCTTTGTCCAGTACGCTCTATAAACATTTTCTTTCCTGCCCTCCGACCCTATGAAAAAATATCTTTTTGATCTACGCGCCAGGAAAAAATTATATTGAGAGCGACTAAGCAGATTGCTTAGACGAGAGAAAAGAAGCGTTTGAAATACTGGAATAGAAAGTCGGAAGTTGAAGATCATTTCATAGCTGAAATGATTTCGGAATTAGAATCGTTCGAGCGATCTTTGATTCGTAAAAACGAATAGTTCCGGTAATTCTAGAATGACTACCTTCATCATAGACGTAGGCTAACATATCACTAGATTACTAAACAGGACCTGCGCGACAATATGCTTAGAGGCTTTAATCACAGCTCTGTAGTATACGATATCTTCTCAGCTGCACAATGACTAGCCAATGTAAGGATCATTATTTTCCTCTAAAGCATTTTTATTATGGTGGTTAAACTATAATTATCTCATTTCAAAGGAACAAAGGATTACACACAAAATATGTATGGAAAAAACCTTTCTATTAATTTTATTCGGGGTCGTTTCTTGGCTTTAAAAAAATGAAACCACCCTAATGTGGAGCCTCTCACGGGAAAAATCCCCGTTACTTCGTTTTTTTCTGTTTCCATTTTCAAAATACGCATTAGCCCCATTACGATAATCAGTCTTGCCCGGTGACTTCTTATGTATATCTCTGGGAATCGAAAGCCTCAGGCATACGCGCGCAGTTATTGAGAAAAAAAAAACCACAGACTAAAAATTAGCAAAAACGGACCTAAGAAGAAGGAAATATCCAGAGATTGCTGATGCGAAATCACGATCGGCTTTTCTGCCATAATTTGAGTCACTTGTGGGACAAACAATTATAGCAGAATATAATTATATAGCCTGTAGGTATGTATGTATGCATGTGTATATGTATGAGTCGCCGGTGCGACACGCTTCCGAATTTTATCCGTGGTGTCGACAGGAGTTGAACGAACAACGAAAATTTACATGATAGTCATGGTTCCCCCCACTAGTTCGAAACCGTGTTAGTGACAATAAAAGTAAAAGCTGAAAAGTGTTTTTGAAATCTTAAATTACAATAACAGTCGTACTATTAAAACCTTTCAAGAGGTGTTGTACCACAGACGAATAATGATGATTTATTTCATCAAAATTCTCTAGGCATATGGGTACAATATGTATTTACAACGTCGTATAAAGTATACCTCAATATGTCAAGCATAAGTACACCTACGGAACTGATGGCTCAAGGTCTCTATTCCAGGAAAAGTTGGAAATTTTTGTCACAGGTCGATATTGTCTCTCACTTCAAGAAAAAATTGATTAGAGAGCAAGAAAGAATCGCTATTAATCTGAAAATTTACAAAAATGCTCGTCTTTCTAAGAATTCAAATTTTAAATCCGAAGATCACTCCAGAAATCTGGAACGTAATATTCAAAGCATTTCAAGTCCAAGAGAAACCATGACACACAATTTAAACTTCGATTAGTGACGAACCAGAATTAGAAAAGTACTTGAATCTCTAAATTTCTTTCGATTAGAGATTTCTACCCGAAAACCATCTTCGTTTTTTTAAATTTCTATCCATTTTGATTAAATTCGTATTTAGAGGATCTAATTCTGGTTCGGGCACGAAAAGAGTATCAGCTAGCTCTGTTATCAATATTGGAATATAAGTGAGATGTCTATAATTGATAATCAATATAAGCGAAAGTTCTAGTGATGGCGAATTGTATTAAAGAATCGTAGTTATCGTGTTGTTGCGGTAATAGTAGGGTGTCTACCAAACACCTTCGGTAGAGAACAACGTTCATTGAGAACAATAATTACATCGCTTTCTTTTTTCCTTTTGTTCGGTATATCGAAACAGCAAAACCAATATTTAAGACAATAATTACTACCTATATCACAGATCCAAGTGACTAAACTCCTTTAAAAATATAATATAAATATGTGTGATGTTCGCATAATATATGTATACTCGCAGCGTAGTTAAAAAAGATACAAAAGAAAAGTGCTGATACGATAGAAATGTGAAGACTTCCGAGAATGGATATCTGCTAGCATTGGATGGATTTCCGATTCTAAATTCAATTTCTGAAGGATTTTTAAACAGAATTCCTCTTAATTTCAAGATTTCTTCTCTAAAGCTATGAAAACCCGTATAACAATGGGGAAGAATTTTAGAGCGAAAAATTAGAAAGCTTTGAGAAATTGAAGTATTCGGATTATTAGTCTTTTTTTTTTGTAAAAGAATTTGTTTGATAGAACAAAATTTAAATCATGAATTGAAAAGCTTTAAATCAGAAGATTATATCATTTTTGCATGCTCATAATAATTTTTGAAATTTTCAAAATAATAGGAATTGTATGCAATTGAATAGTTGCCAAACGTTTAAGTTGCCTAATCCAAAGCCACAAGCTATAGAGCTAAAAATGGTCTACAAGTGAAAAATATTAAAATTAAAGAATCCTCCTCATATTTACGGGGAATAAAATTGTAGTCTTGAAAATTTGATAGGTGTCAAACACCAAATCAATCCAAATTCGAGGATACTCAAAATTTAGAGGGATGCTCTCAAATCTTGAAAGAATCCAGATTCTGAAGAATTCACCTTAAAAGTAAATTTAAACCTCACAGCTGTTACATTAAAGAAATAAGGTTTCTAAAACAACTAATTTGGGAAAAAATCACATTATTTGGAATCTCCTAATCTTGAAGTAATTAATTTCAATGCTTGATGGGTAGCAGTATATTTGCGCATGAATCCTATGTAATGAATCAAATTTGCTAGGGTTTCGAATCTGATAAGAATAAAGAAAAAGAGTTGGCAATGCGTAATATCAGCGCGTAAAATCTTTCAAAATGGACAGTGAATAGTCAATATTGGAAATCTGAAAGTAAACGTAAGAAAGCTTCCATTTTGGAAGCCTTAAAATTCAAGAGCTGAATATAAAAGAGCTCAGAAAATCGAAATTCCAGAAGAATTGACTTTAAAGCCGTCTATTTCCAAGCCCTTCAATATTTTAAAGCGCTCATCTACCCTAGGCCACGGGAAAAAAACTATAGCTTTAATGACAAAATTTGTAAGCGAACTAGATAGTGACTATCGATTCAACGATGATAATCCCATTCTCAGGACTTAGTATCACTGAATCAGATACTATTATTGATTATTGATCGATTATCAAATAAAAGTGAGTCAACTATGGTTATCACGATTCCACTTTTGTTTAAATAGCAACCTGTTATAGGAATAATAGAATAATTATTCCAATTAAGCTGAACACGCAAAACTCAGAGCAGATGTCGCTACTCCACATACATGTCTGAAATTTTAGCGAATAGGTGGTTGCCACGAATAATGGAAAATGATAGAAAAAGTGTGCCTTACGGCGCCAAAAGAAAAAGGCAACATCTGCTCTGAGTTCTGGATGTTCATCCTAATCCAGCTGGAGGTTTCACTTCCCTGAAGTTAATACAAGACTCGAATCAAGATCGGTTTTCCAATGCTAGCATGGGTTCATTTTCAGTTATTGCGTTGGATGTATTCCGGATAGGAAATCGCGGGGCTGGTGTTGGTGTATTGGGCGTAAAGATACAGCGCAGGGTGCAACCCGGGCGGGGGTATTCCGCGGTGCAACTGGTGCGAATCCGACGGCTCGATGGGAGGCGATAGGTGAGAGTAAATTTGGGAATTGGAACTGTCCATGGGACCGGAGGATCCCGTCGTTTGGTAGACACTCTGGTGTGTTGCATGCTCGTGAGATAGGGGTGAGTTGAGAGTGAACGGCGAGGTCGCCGAGGTGGGACAAATTACTTGCTGCGGTGACTGTTGTAACGGCAGAGGCTGAGACGCGCTGCCCTCTAAACACTAGTTGGTAGTCTGCGGATGCAGCAGAGGAAGAGGAAGTTGTAGACTGTTCTGCTTGGCTAAACTAGCAATCTCGGCGGATATGCCCCCTTTGCTGGGACCGAGTCCATCCAACGAAGAGGGTCCCTCGTTGTAACGCAGATCGCACACCGGACTCTCGAAACCGGTGCCCGTTGTGCCACCCCCGGTGCTCTGCGGGGTTGCCGGATTATGATTAGCGTTCCCCTGGCTCATCTCACGATGCACCCGATTCTGATGTCGGATCAGATAGCTGTCTCGAACGAAAGTACGCCCACAGATGTTACACTCGTAGGTGGTGCTGGCGGTATGGGTGCGAATGTGAATAGCAAATTGACTCTTTGACGTGAAGGTCAAGGAACACCTGTGACAGAAATAACAAATATTTCCTTACTTCTTGAACAAGAATTTCTTAATTTGTTACCAATACTTCTTTTTCAGAATTCCTTGATGTTTCTCTGACCATTAATATTTTATACTTTAATGGGACAGAAAATTTTTTATACAATTTTCTAAATCTAAGTGTACTCTTCTTTACGATTGCTCAAAGTATATTCAATGGAAATTCCCTGACTTTGGCCATTTTTTCGAAATCCCTAACTTTGCTGCTGAACAAAATTCCCTTCCTTTTCCTTGATTTAGAGGTTTTCTCTTACCTGAAACCATCTTGTATGTAGTAGAAGAACTTTTCCATTAACTTAATATTTCCAAATATGAAACCGTTTAGCTTACAATGCGTATTTACGAAGTCATTCGCTAATAAAAATTTTAATTCAGCAGTCTTCATTTACAATTATTCATTTTCAAATTAAAAATGGTGAAATTCATATTTAAAAGCTTGAGCAGCTAAAAAATAAAAGCATTTAGATTTGATTAAATTTTATATTAAAATGGTTTGAGTATATTAACTGTTCACATTTGAATAAGTAAAACTCACGTTAAACTGAAAGTTTTAATATTCAAAAGGAAAATGTTATTCTCGTACTAAGGCTTTATAAATTAATTTTAAATAATAAATAAATGATTAAAAATAATTAGATAATAAATAATTTCAAATTCGTAGATTGATTATCATACGATAGTGACAAATTGAAAACGTTTTAAATTAACTCCTCATAGAAGACTTAAGAGAATTAACCTTTCGAAATTTATCAATATTGTACGGTTCATTCCGACTGATCATTTCGAATGGTTTGAATACAAATATTTGGAAGTTCAATTATTCAAAAATAACAAACGCCTTAATTTAAATATTCTGATTTCCAGGGCCAACCATTTAATCAATTCAACATCTTTAAATTTTTCAATCGTACAATTTCAAATGGAGGAATATAGAAGGCCTCTTATTGATATATTAATATTTTGAATGTATCATTTTGGCATAACACCTACTTCTAAGCCCATTCGAACTTAGAAGTCTGCACCCTTAGTACTTCAAATATTTATTTAAAATTTTCGAATTCAGAAGAGTTCTGCTTTGACTGTTGAATTTTATAATTTGAATGACCGTTAAACATTTTTGCGAACTGGAATTTTTTTTAGCACTTTTTCAGCCACTCTGTAGAAGAAGAGTGATAATAACTGAGTCATATCCTATTTTTCGAAAAGGAATGTCGTAACTGATTGCATGTTGTTTTCTTCCTTCTTCTGCGGAATATTATTATTAAATTATTTTACACTTCAGATTCTGAAATTCAGTAACAATAGGCCATGAAGTAATCTTATCAGCTCCAAGCTCAAAGAGATCTTATATTCTTGCCATTTAGAAATAGACACAGATTCTTTTGAATTTTCGTATGACTCAAATACACATTTTTCTACCATGTGAACTACCCTTGAGTTTTATCGACAACAGCGCCAATAACTTGGAACTATTGGGTATGAGTGGAACATTAAAAAAAAATATCAATGAAAAAAAAAACTATTAAGGGCAAATAGTAATTTATGACGTAGTCAAAATTTGAAATTGTAGTGTATTTTTTTACCGCCTGCTTCTTTTGAAAGTAAATATCATTTTGCGTTGAAACTTCAGGAGATTTTTGCAATTCTAACAAAGCAATATCAGAGCAGACGACAGACAGTTCCCATGCAAAATTTATGAAAAACAGATTATCAGTGAAGAATAGAAACGCAAAGGCGCCAGGCAGCGTTCGGATAATATATTTTCTGCAATCTCCTAAAGTTTTAACCCAAAATATTATCTCCTTAGAAAATAAGCAGGCGGAAAAAATTATATTGTACAAGGTCAAATTTTGATCAAGTCATTGACTACTATTTGCCCTAAAGACGAAAATTATACCTGTCACAAACAAGTGGTTTCTCAGCAACGTGACTCCAACGATGTGCCGTAACATAACTCTTAACAGCAAATCTCTTCTGACAAATATCACAAGCATAGGGCCTTTCTCCTGTGTGCACACGCTTATGAGTATTCAAGCTACTTTTCTGTGTGAATCTCTTCAGACATAATTCACACTGGAAAGGTCTCTCCCCAGTGTGGGTTCTCATGTGAACCTCAAGGTATGGTTTTCTGCAGAAGCTAGCCTCGCAAACCGTACAATGATACGGTTTATTCCCCGAGTGAAGTTTCATGTGGACGTAATAAGAACTTGCAGACGATAAAACTTTGCCACAAACTTTACAAGGCTGAGGTTTAGATCTCGAGCCTTCTTTCACCGTTTGTTGTCCAGTGGACTGACGACTTGGCGAGCCAATCTGTCCCTGTTGTTGATGCTCATGCAGTTGCTGATGAGTCTGCAAATTCTGCTGCTGAAGATGTCCCTCCTGTTGCTGGAGATGTCCCTCTCTTTGCTGCAGATGTCCTTCCTGCTGAAGATGTGCCTCCTGCTGTTGCAGGTGACTCTCCTGCTGTTGAAGATGGCCTTCCTGCTGGGAAAGTTCCTCCCGGTCATCCGAGAGGTTTACCATCGAATTGGAACCATCTGAGCGACTTGAGGCCACAGAATAGAATCCCATCGGCTCACTCTTTATCTGTTGATCGAACATAGACGTCATGATGTCTTGCTGAGGCTGCGCCAGCTGTTGCGGCTGCTGGTTTACTTGCTGTTCCGGGAGCAGAGTCAGGTTGCGCTTGACAAACTGCTCATATCCTGCGTACCAATCCACCTGAAAAATACGAGTAAAAATTATTCATTCAAATCATCTTCTTCGAGCGAAGGCGAATTGTTCAATTTCTAACGTATCAATTCAGAATAATTTATAAACATAAGGGTAATTGCCAAAGAGATAACTATTTTTAACAATGAGATTTTTGAAAAAAAGGAATTCCAAACCTCCTTAAATTACAAATATTTCACACTTGGCTGAAAATAACATAACATTACATTACATTACATGCAACTATGATAAAACTACAAATAAACAAAAACTGTTCAAAATATATACAGAAGAGATCAAATATTTGATAATAGGAAAAAAATGAATATTTTTAAGATTTATTCGAGCTTGATTTTGGTGTTCTAAAATATTTTCTCATTTTATAGCATGATGAATTAATATGGAGCGTTACCAGACATTTTTTCGAAATATGTATCAAGCAAAAATAGAGAGAATTATTTACTGTTATTCAGAATCAACGTTGATGAATACATTTTCAACTATTATAGTAAAATCTTTGTAATTATAAAATTGAGAATTTCGGCCCACATTATAAATAGTTTGAATGACTATTTTCGAGTATTATCATGGAAAAACAATACAGCGTGGTTAGACCGAGTATTTGTGTGTCAAATTTGGAAACGTTATTCAATTTGGTTTTGATAAAAGTACTTCTCTCTTATAATTGCGGAAAAAAATTATGATTAAAATGAAAATTGGGAAATAAAAATCACGAAGTCGTTTTCGATTAAAAATCGTTTCATTATCAGGGGTTTTATATTTTTTTTAATTTCAGGTTACATCTACATTATTAAATTTCAAAACTGCAAACAGTAGATTGAAGTTATTGAAGTTTAAATGCTTCAATTAAAAATTTCCAAACCCTACAGCTTTCCATTATTCGATTGTGGAGAGCCATTGGAAATAAGCTTGTATAACCATACCGGCCAATTTAATTATATAAATTAAGGTTTATTGAAGTGCAAAATCCATTATTCAATTTTGAATATAATAAGTTTAAGTAGGCACAATCAGTAATTTATAAATTGTTATTTACAAGTTCTTTCAAGAGCCAATTAATCTAAATTTTCAATTCTCATTGCTTGCAATATGAAATTGCAGAATTTCAAACTGTTCACTTTTAAAAATTAAAACTTCGATTTCTTGAAAAATTAATTTTAAATGGCATATTATTTGGTTTAAAGCACAAAATGTTAAATTATTTTCACTTGCCAACAGAAAAAAACATTTAGAAATCTCCGATCGGATGACAAAGAAAAAATGATTCAAACAGTTTTGGAGATCAAGAATTCATTCTAAAAAGAAACTGGATCTTCAAAATTCCAAGGATTCTCTCTCAGAATGTATTCACTTTTTATATTTCAACTTGCCTGAATAATAAAACATATTGTTTGCTTGGATTGACGACAGACTTGACTTTGTTTTTTACATTTTTTGCAAATAAAAAATGCTATTTTCGAATCAGAATAACTATTACAAAATAACTACTGAAACATGAAATGACTCAAGTTTTAAGAAGAGATTTTTGATCTTACACTCATTATTGTATTTTATTGTTTATAAAACAGGACTTAACAGCCTGAAGTTACCTGTAGAGAGCCGACATTCATTTTATCAACTCAGCTTCGACTCTACCTCCCAAATCCAAAAAATTTGTATAAATCAATCAACATCTCCGAAAATCCGAGCAGGCAAGTTTTGCAAATCTCACCCAAAATTCTTGAAAATCTAATTAGATCCTTGTGAAATCACTCTAAATTGTGAGCATCATTGTGATAAACGTAGATTCTGCAAATGATATCGAGAGTCCTGAGATCATTAATGAGTGCAAGAGACTTCGGAAGTTAATGATACTTGGGTTTGAGCACATATTAGTTTGACATTTATTTTTGACAAGTGACAGAAAGAAGGTGCGGGGCAAGAGGCGAATAGAGGCGATCAGCTGATTGCATAACTTTTCCACGAGCGGAGAACAGAGAACAAGTGCGACATTTTCTCAAAGGAAATTTATGAAGAGAGAGAAATATGGGGAGCTGGTTTATTTTCACGAGGGCGGGATGTAAGGGCGTATTATTTCGACGCTAAAACCGGATCGCGATGCGCGGGTCTGAGAACGAGAGGTCGCACACTGCTTGGCGAAAGTCGAAGGGGCTAAGGGATTTATTGAGGAATTGACTAACCTTTGCTAATGTAGTGGTCCAGGCTAGTGGTAAAAAAGCTACGCCTCATCGAGCGCACGCCTCCAAGCCGTTCCTACTCACGGGATAACGCGAGACATTTGTTTAAATAAATGTTTTTCTTCAACACAAAATATAAGATGGCTGCTACTATATTTCTCGCGAAGCTGATATATATAAAAATACACAGCTATATAGAAATGTAAGCAGAAATACAGAGAGAAGGGGAATGCATGTATATCATGTATATTGCATAGGTAAAAAGGAGAGTCTCTAGGAAAAAGTACTGATTGACGGTATGGATGGGCCGATCTAATTGGCTGAAGAAACAAGCTTCCGAGTTTAGAGTCAATAGGAATTTGAGCTTTTATGTAGCAAGGATGCCATTTTAGTCTAGTGTGAAGGCGCGAAATTTGAATTTGTAATCTGAACATTCCCGAAAGTTAAAAATGAATATATGTTTAAGATGTTTATTTATGCAAATAAGATTCGTACGCGGAGAAAAAAAGAATGCTGAATTAGCGTTACTAAGCAATGCGAATTTGACGTGTTTTTTATCATGCGAAAACGGCTGTGGAACACTGCAGTTTTAGCATGACTTTTCTGCTACTTCAGCAGACGCTTCCCCATGCCACAGCAACAGTTTGAATCATTTGAATTATAATTGTGATGTGCCAATATTAAAGGATATGACCATGCACATGCTACATGCTGTAGTCGCGGTTATCTGCCGACTGGGTAAATCATGCTATAATGGCAGGACTTTCCAGTCACAGCGGCCGGACTTTTTTCTCCGTGTAGCATCTATGTTCCGTGTGGAAGAAGTTTTAAATATATTTTTTGGAAAATTACCATTTCAGTTTCTCTTTGTTCTTTCTGTTTGAACAATTTCGTCAGAAGATTAGAAATGAAAATAAAAGAAATTAAAAATTTCTAAATTAAAAGTTGTTCGAAAATTCAGAAATTTGAAAATTAAGTTTATTATATTCATATGAATAATACATCGAGGCCAGGAAGGGCAACAAGATATTTTTGGGCCCGGGGCAAAAAAATGTTGGGGGCACATTTTCCTAAATCTTTCATTTAAACTTCTACATTTTTATGATCCACGCGAGGCCTCCTTGAATGCGGGGCCCGAGGCAGATTGCCTAGGTTGCCCCCCCCCCCCTCCCTTGGTTGCGCCCCTGATCAAGGCTAAGGGTGCAGATATGCAGGGTTTAGAATTATTGATGAGGAAGCTAAAGGTGTATTTATAACTCTGCTTGTGGACGGAACAGTTATAAGAGTGCAAGAGGCTAGGATTTTCTACATCTATACCTCTTTCATTCATAGGATTTTTCGTCTGCAAGCACATGCATAAACCCTATCTACTACTGGCCAGTAGATAGAAAGTTAGGAATACATTTTTCAAGGATTCGAGAGTAATATTAGTGTTATAAAGTTTCATAAAATTTTAGAAACGTTTCAAAGTTTCAAATACGAAACGGGGAAATAAAAAATATTTAACAACTATATCAGTAGAATCGATAGGGATACCTAATAAGTGTGATGAAGAGCTAATTTAGAATAAAAGGTAAATTAGGTATCAACTCTCTTTGTTGCTGCATAAATATTATATCTCATATTATTTGTAGCAAAACGGTGACAAGAATTTGTTATTCCTCAAATCAATTATTTTATATGGAACTAAGATGATTTTGAAAAAACTCCAATTCGTGATTGTGTCATCTGGTCTCTTGATTTGAATTTTTCCTGCATAGTGCATCATCCGATTTTTCTTTTAATAAATGAGGGAAGAAATTTGTTATCATGCATCAATCGAAAATTCGAGTTTTGATGACTATGATCATTCGACTATTGATGACATCTGTCACTTTTTTCCCTCTGGTAGAAAACCCTATCTTTGCCTGAAACCTAAAGTACCAGAATGTTTCTAGATTGGCAATGAAGCCTAAGAAAATACCTAGGCAATCTAGATATTTTTGCATGCTTCATTACCAACAGTAATGTTCTGGTACTTTTTGGAGAAATTATATATTTGTTTGATTAGATACCTCATAACGTCAAATTAATTCATTCGTCCATGTGTAGTTTACACTAACTTTCCACATTCTTGTGCCTGAACCACCAAAATAAATCTTTAAAATGGCGAATGTTGGACTTTCCCATTGTAGAAACTCAAACATAATTTTCATCATACCTCAATCGAAAATGCGACTTTCGATGCCTGTGGAGCGGGTCGAAAATCGAGTTTTCGACCCTAGGGACGAAAGTGACAGATCAATGCAAATGGCGGTGTTCTGTGTACATTGATCTGTCACTTTCTTCCCTCTGGTGGAAAACTCGATTCTCGCTTCACAGGCATCTCCAATCGAATTTTCGATTAGCGGTATGATGAAAAATAATATGCGCAACTCGGGGCGAAGCAACGATTTCACTCGTGTGTATCTGCCCTCGCTTCGCTCGGGCAGCTAACTCACAC
>WSXT02000006.1:2939150-2957155 GCA_011762715.2 Neuroterus valhalla
AATTATTTGAAGAACTAGATTTGGGGAGCCTGAATAGTTTCACTACAGAAACTGTGCTAATTTGAGGAACCAATTCAGTATGATTGTAAAAGTAGAATAATCCTTATTTAATTTGAGAACGTAAGAATAATTTTTAAATCAGTCGCAAAAAACATAATGTTTTTAGGGATTTAAAGATCCATTTCTAGGAATAAACATGGTTTTATTATTCGAAACTGGAATGGTTTAAGGGATGATAGATTCCGGGAACCTAAATTGTTCCATTAAAGAAACTGGACTAATTTGAAGAACACAATCGGTACAGGTGTAAAAGTAGAATAATCTTAATTTGATTCGGGAACTTAAGGATGATTTCAGATCCAGTTTTCAAAAATGGAATACTTTGAAGGATCCGGTAATTTGATTTGAGGAATAAAAATGGTTTCAGCTTTTGAAAATGGAATAATTTCAGGAACCAGATTCGAGGAACCTTATAGTTTCATTATAAAAAGTAGGCTAATTCGAGGAACCAAATTGGTATACTTGTAAAAGTAGAATAATCTTGACTTGTTTCGAAAACGTAAGAATAATAATGAATAATAATAATAATAATAATAATAATAATAATAATAATAATAATAAATGAAGTGGTTTAAGGAATTACAGATTCCAGGAAACTAAATGTTTTTAAAATAGAAACTATGGCCTAAGTTCAGGAACCGAATTGCAGGAACAAGATTGGTATGATCGTAAATATATAATAATCTTAATTGGATTCGAGAACGTGAGAATGATTCTGATCAGTATCAAAAAATGGGATGTTTTAAGGAATTTAACGATTTACTTTTATAAATAAACATTTTTTTTTTTTGAAACTGTAATTTATCAAGGGATCATAGATTCCAGGAAACAGTATAATTTTATTGTAGAAACTAGACGAATTTCATTTAACTATTTAATTTGAGGAATAGCCCTGGTTTCAGCCTTCAAAAAATGAATGTCCAAGGGATTTATAGATGGGAGTAATCTGAATGGTTTCTTTACAAAAAAATTCAGCTAATTCAGGGAACCGAATTCGAGAAACCAAATTGATATGATTGTAAAAGCTTGGTTCGAAAACGTAAGAATGATTCCAATTTCAGTTTTCAGAGATTGAATGTTTTAAGGGATTCAACGATTTTATTTCAGGAATGAACATGGTTTCATTTTTTGGAATTGGAATGTTTTAAGGAATTATAGATTCCAAAAAACTGTCGTTTCATTATAGAAACTGGACCAATTTGAATTTTATTCAACTATTCAATTTGAGGAATGACTCTGGTTCCAGCATCGAAAACGGAATGTTCGAAGAGATTAAATTGGATTTGAGAATTTATGAATGATTTTAGTTCCAGTCTTTGAAAATGTAATGTTTTCAAGGATTCGATTAATCAATTGAAGAATGAAATTGGTTTCAGTTTTTGAAAATGAAGTGATTCGAGAAACAAGATTCGAACAACATGACTGGTTTCAGAATCCAAATTTTACAGCCATTGGTATGGCTGTAAAAGCAGAATAATCTTAGTTTGTTTGAGAATTCAAAAATGACTGCAGTTCCATTCTTTGAAAATGAATGTTTTAAGGGGTTCAATCATTTAATTTGAGGAATACAAACGGTTTTAGTTTTTTAATATTTAAAAAACGAAATCTGAGCGAACAAGATTTGTATGATTGTTAAAGTAGAATAGTCTTAATTTAATTTGAAAACGTAAGAATGATTCTTTCAGAACACTTTTTATTATATTTCTAAAAAACTTTTTCTTGCGTTGACGTTTTTTCGGAACTGCTGACAATATTATTTTAGAAATGAAGATGGTTTCAATTCTTGAAAATAGATTATTTTAGGTGATTAGATTCGAGGAACTTGAATGGTTTCATTAGAGAAAATTCGAGGGACATTACCGGAAGGAATGAAGATGGATTTAGTTTTTGAAAATGGATAGATTTAAGAAACCATCTTCGAGGAACCTGAATGGTTGCATTGTCGGATTTGGACTCATTTAAGGAACCGGACTGGGTTGATCGAAAAACTAGAAAGGTAGGCAAAACTGGATTTGAGAAATCATGATCAGAATTATTTGACAAACTGGGAATATAGGAGGAACCAGAATGGTCAATGCTCAAGTCGAAGGAAACTTGAGCACTAAGGATATTTTTTGTTTGCAAATAAATGATTTGAGGAAGTGGAAAGAGTTGGCCTGTCGCTAAGGGGATTCACTCGTCGCTAGACCATGTTGGATTGGAATCGTGTGTTGGAAAGGTTCGAAGCAACGATTGAACATTGAACATTGAACATTGAACGAAAGAACGATCGAGAGGTCTCGGACTCAGAGCTGTGGATCTACGGTCGTCGTTGTCGCCGTGCTCAGTTGGGTTGGGTTGGGTTGGGTTGGAGGAGACAGAAGGAGAGATTAACAGAGTGGAGAAAGAGGAGCAAAAGAGAAAGAGGAGGTGAGACAAGCTCTGGCACGGGGGTTCGGGTTAGCTCGTTCGACCCGTTATCCCTCCTTTCCTCTTTCCCTCCTACCACCTTCTACAAACCAGGAGCGGATAAATGGGCGCCTTTCCGAAACCTAAAGGAGATATTTTCAACAGTCAAATGCTCCAAATCGCTTCTTTCTTAACTTTACGTTCAGGTTTAACATTTACAATTAGTAGCTGCTCTTGGTTTAATTTTTTTTTTCTAAAAATTGAGTAAATACGGAAATTTTTATTTTGTTTTATCTATCATTTCTAAATTTCCAAAGTAGCGAGTCACTTTTTTCTGTGTTGGAAAACTCTATTTCTAATGTCCCCCCTTTGAGTTTAACTTTTCCCACATTTTAAGTGTTATACATAAATAATTTTTTGATGTAATCTTTATAATTATCCAATTTAATGCGAAGTTTTCAAAAAATTCAACTTTTTGGTCAAAATTCCCTTAAATCGTTTTAATGTCAGATTGAAACTTTCAAATTAGAGGAGACGGTTGGAAATTATCAATTTTAAATTGAAACTTTTTGCAATTATAGCTTCAAATTCGAATCTCCAAAAATGGAATTCTGAATAATGAATATTTCACACCTATGAACGTTGAGAATTGAAAAATTTCAAATATCGAATGAGTCAACTAAAATTGTTCAATTTCAGATTAAAAGCTTTATGGTTTTAAAGTTTTAAGTTTGGAGCATTACATGAGAATAAATTCATATCAGATTAGAGGCATTTAAAGTTCAAAAATTTTCGATTGAAAATGTCGAAAATTTAGCACTATGAACTTTTCAAGTTTCAAGTCGAATTATTCAATTACGAAAATGACGATTTTCAATTCTTCTGTTTTAAAGGATATTATTTAGAATTGAGGGGATAGAATTCAGATTTTTGAAAAGGAATTTTCTAGGCTTCATTTGGGTTTTTTGTAGTGTGTTGGAAACAGGTTTTTATAATAATAGATTTTGTTCCCCCGGCGTAGTAAGAAGATGATATTTATTGATATGGAGTGATCTTTTTAGGAGACCTTTAATGGAAGGATAAATGTTTTAAAAAAGAATTTGTTGCAATCTTGCAGGTAATTTGTTAAATTAAAAATAGATAACTTTGAAATCACTGAAGAATTTTTTCGATTTCAAACGAATACTGTACTTCCACGTCGAATTTCAAATTATAGATTGAAAAGTACATTTTTTTGCACATGTCTAAGAATGTATAAAAGCAGCTAGTTGATCCTGGCTTGTAAGATGGAAAAAGGTTTGATCCACTCGAAATGGTACATCTGCTTTAATATTGCTCCTATCCCAGATAGACTGACTCGACATTTTGCATTGTTTCCAGGTATAAGTCTTAGCTCAATGGCTCTAGTACTTGCTCTAATGAAGATATAGTTTTTCTATCATGAAGGAAGGAAGGTAGCTCACTAAAAGGAAAATTTAAAAAATCGTGGAACGGAACGCTCAGTCGTGGATTTCATTAATATTTTGGGATTCATATCTGTGCACAAGTGCACAATCCTCCTTAAATAACCCACAAGGATGACCTCGAGGATGACTTTATTTTTGAACGATCCAACCCCATGTTTATTCTCAAACACGTCTGGGAGGGTCTCATTTATATTATTTCCAAGAAGAAGGCCTCAAACATCTTGAATACGAGTGATGCAGATTTTTTAATTTAAATAACGAAGTCGAATAAGAGAAAAAATGTTTATATGTTTATATAGACTGGCAAAGCTTGCGCTGACCAGATGTGTACTATTTTGTTTACAGTGATTCTATACTTTTATTACATCATCGCAGCTTTGTAATTTTAGTCAAAATGAATCAATTAATATAACTATAGGAGTTTTCGACTCTCGCTTCGACTCGACTTCAAATCCATATAACTCAAGACCAAAATAGCATCACCTTATATTTACATATTATATTTGATAGATTTCACATGTGAGCTTTGTCCGTAGTAAAAATAGTTTCTTTTAGTTATTACTTGTTTAATTCATAACTAACGGTAATATGTGTCTCAAATTTTACATTTTATTAATTGATTGATGATTGAAAAATGTATCGACTGATTTTCACCTAAAATTTAAGATAAGAGAACGAAAATTATTGGATTCCAATAGATTAAAAATTGTATAGTAGAAATATAAAATATACTTCTATAGTCGAAGAAGGAGCGAAAAAAAAAAATTAATTAGATTATTTGAATATTTGAAAAATAACCTTTAATATGTAGAATAATCATTAATGTATAAATCAGAAAACGCTTGAGACACAATAGGGGATTTTATTTAGAAATCTTCGCAAATAAGCTGATGATACCAGAGTGTCACGTTATTATATTTGTTTATACAAAATTCATAATTCCATATTATCACCCGTTGTTCCGGAAAATATGAATTCAATCAACAATTATTCCACATCATTGTGAATCATTCATTCTTTTCATGAAATTTCAAAGGCACCAGGAGAACCTTTTGTCGATTCTCGCCAATATCCACTGTATATTACACATAAGTTATATATGTTCTTCACAACATGTTGTGATGTTCTTTGCTGGAAGAAAAACCGAACTCCTTATTTATGTCACTTGATTCCACTACTTTTATAATCAAAGTAAACAAAAGACAAAAACCTTTATTAAAGCATGAATAAAATTCGTCAGAGTCTTATTATCTAATTTTGATGTCAACATATTGCATAAGAAAGCGGGAAAGAATAAGAGAGTTTTGTGAGGTGAGCGCCACTGACACTAAGGCCACTTTTATCTTTCTTTCAAGTTCACCAAAATATTTGTATTTTTAAATCCATACGAAATTATGGTGAGAAATAGAATTCAATTTTTTTTTAAATCCTTAAGATCAAAATAGTCCTACTTTGATTCAAAATGGTATTGCATTTAACTATTTATTCAGAATAGAACCGTTTTAGTCTTGAAAAATTAGTTTCGCAGTATTATAATTCGATTTAGAACCGAGTTTAGCACCAATCTGTTCAGATTATGTACTCATTTTTCATAAGAGAAAAGGGTAATGAAAGGAACGATTACACATTTCTGAAAATTGCTAACTTCATAAAACACACACACACACATTTAAATAAAACTATAGTTTATCTTTTGGTAGATTGAGTTGAACATTATATGTGGATTTCGTGTGTGTTCTGTTTCTGTAGATGAAAATTTCCCATAGGCGAATATATTTCATTCCGCTCTTTGAAAAGTTTTAGTAATATTAATGAAATAAAATATTCATACTTATTATGGATTATCCAATTTGTAATTCTTATAATTTTTTAATATTTCATTCCAAAGTGCTTCCACTCAAAATTATGTATTTTTGAAGGCTTCAATCAGAAATTGTCTAATCAAAAATATGTAAATCTGAAATTAAAAATGTTCAAATTCAATATTTTAATTATTAAAACTTTTAATTCTCAGTTAACATTTTGAATTTTCCAAGTTTGGAAATTTTCAATTGAGAATTTTTAAGGTTTTCAGTTCAAAATTGTAAAATCTTATTTATTACAACTTGTAATGATTGTATTCGGAACTTATTTAAATGAATGATGTTCAAATGAAAACGTCTTCACTCTTCTGTAAGTTTCCATTTAAAAATTTATTACTTTCGAATACCTTCGAAAGAAAATCATTCAATTATAAGTAAATTGATTTTAGGATTGAAATTAAAATCATAGCCGAATCTGCACGTTGATAAAGGAAGGTGAGAATTGCATAAAAGTTCTTCAAATCGTCAAGAAAGTGGAACCCCATAGTATGGAATTCCCGTAAAACTTGACTAACTAAAAAAAATCTACCCTTTACATAATTCTCTACCAATAAAAAAGAACACTAAAGTTCAATTGTTAAAACTAGGGCCCTCAAACTCTTAATTTCCATCCCTGATCACCCCACTTGTACTTGTTTCGATTCCACGTCTCTCTCTCAACGCCATTTCGCCTTTCCCCACTTCTAACCATCATCGTCATCCCCTCCATAGAGCAAGCAGCAGTGATAGGCGGGCTGCCTCTGCCGAGGTAGACTCGCTCTCATCCCCACTTTCGACTCTTTCAAAACCTGGCTAGCGAGCCACGCTAACGCTCCCGCCAGTGACGTCATTGTGAATAGAGTAGTGCAGTGAACAGGAGCGAAGCGAGGCTCCGTCCGTGTACATACCCAAGTGAAACGAAACAAGTACGCGAAGCGATTATCGCTACGCAAGTGTAATTAAATACAGCACGTTTTGCGTGCAATGTGCATGCAATACTGTAGATATATGTGTCTACGCACATTTCTCCCCGAGTTATCACAATCGTTATCATTTTCCTCTCTCAACAAAACCCGGATAACCCAATGTACCCAAGTGTCTTGAGCCCAGTGGATGTGAACTCCTCTGTGCGATTTGTGAGTGGAAGGTACGAGGCACGCCATACGTAACGTCTCAGAAGTTCAAAAAGCTTAAGCTGAGCTTACAAATAGCTTATTCTACAAATAGCTAAGCTTTTCCTTTTCAAAAGCAGTGCGCGGGAAAGAAACGTCGTTTTTTTTTGTTAACGAGGAGGTTGGTGGGATTCGGGAGTGAAATGTCGCGATTAGAACGAGATGTGAATATCTGGTGTGCCGTGTAAAAATTCAGTGTGTACGATGTGGTGTCCGAAAAAAGTCCTCCTCCTCCTCGTTGCCGCTGATAGTGGTGAATCCTGCAGTTTTTGCTGTGTCCCAAGAATAAGGGGTCAGCGATTTGAAGGCAGTGACTAGTGGTGTGATTTCGAAAAGGGAATTAGAAGAAAAATATTTGAAAATATAGAGGGAAATTGAGGTTGAAAGAGGTGTTTTGGCACCTGGGAAGTCGAGGAACAAGAGTAACGGTCGCTCGCTCGGAAGCGAGCGTTCCTGGCTCTACCTCATGGCGAGATATTCTGAGGTGTGATTTTTTGAGAAATAATTCTTTTTGGGAGGAAAATTTGATTGATTGTGAAGTGATGGTTCTGTGAAGTGCAGTGAAGGAAATCGGGCGAGTTGTGTGTCGTTGTACAGTGCCGCAAAACGATACCACAACATCCGATCCCAAATGAAGAGTTCGGAGCAAAATGGTTAGAGAGACACGTCACCTGTGGGTTGGAAATCTGCCGGAAAACATCCGTGAGGATCGCATAAGAGAGCACTTCAAACGGTAAGTGTTTTCATTCAGAAAAAATTGGGAGTTTTTCTGTGGGTTGATCATTCTGCACCGAATTTTTTGCTTGAAATGGTAGATTTGCAGTCTTTGGATGTAATATTCAAGGATCGAAAATTATATCAAATTTAGGACCTCTGATTCGTACCTAAATACCCTGACTGTTGGTACCAAATTTTGGTACACGTAACCACAGCCTAAGCAGAAACAGTTTGAAACTCGTTAGTCATAAATCTGCCTTGAAGTATGTAAATCGACGAAAATTGATCTATAAATTCATGTTTTAACATAGGTAGCGTTCTTTCTCAACGATAGACTGCCTAGATTTTGGAACAGAGTGTGTGAGATGTGTGCCATGGAATTTTGCAAGAAATAAGTGGACAGTTCTTTTAAGATAACATGAAAGCAACACCAATATAGAATGAAAGCAGTTTCAAAACTGATGATTTTAAGATTCATAATACAACCCTTATTCATTGAACGATTTTGAATTCAAAACATTCTAAATTTAATCATTAGAAATTGGAACCCTTCGGATTGAAGATAAAAGTGGACGTCTAACAATTGAAAATGGAATAAAGAAACATAAGCATGTACGATTGTACAACATTTGAATGAATCATTTTCATCCTAAAACATACCGAATTTCGAATCTGTTTTCTATGTGGTTTGACTTCAGTTTTTGAAGTAATTGCTCTTAAAATCGTATAGAGGGAAGTGCGGCCCTGAAAGTGCCAGCAAACTTGGGTAGGGCCCTTTTCCCCCACCCCTTGTTGGTCCCAAGCCCCCTGGAGCACGCAAATTTCACAAAATACCCGTAATTTACCACTTGGGTTTCTTTTGTGCCAAACGTGAGTCTTGTTCCCATCTCAAGTCGAAGATCAGTTGAATAGAATGTAGGTATACCTGGAAAGTAAGAAAAATTCTTCGAAACTGATGTTTTTAATCTGTTCCTTTTTAGGTTTGCGCACAAAGAACCTAAAGATTTGGTTGTAATCAAATTGTTATTTAAGGGGAAATATGACCTAGTCAAAATTTGGCCTCTTTGGGTTTGAAATTTCAATTTTCCACTGATTATCTGTTTCTTATCAATTTCGAAATTTTTACAAAACAATGTCGGGCAAACGGTTCCTATTCAAAATTGATGAAAAACAGACTACCCGTGAAAAAATAGTAAAGCCTTAGGGGCTAGTTAGCGGTCAGCTAATAGATTTTCTTCAATTTCCCAAAGTTTTAACCCAAAATATTATTTACTTCAATAATAAGCAGGCGGAAAAAGTACGTACTTCAATGTCATAACCATTTGCCCTTGATTTGATCAGACTTTTTTTGTGAAGAATAAAGATCATATGATCGAGGGAACAGTCGATTTTATGGAATTATTCAGAATGAGCGACGAGTTTTGATTGCTATGAGGAAGTATTTTGTTTACCAAGGAAAGGAATGTTGTTTATTCATTTATTTTTCTTATTTGATTCAGTTTGATTTTTACAAGTACAGAGCATCTCAACCATATGTGTATTCTCTACGAAAACTTATTTTATAAAAAAGACTAAACATGAACGATATCTACATCTTCAGATATTTAATATGTTTATATAAGGCCTCCCCAGATATTTGTAAAAATCTATGTTCCTCGCAAGAAAGGACTGAACCTTCCTGTTCTGAAACAAGGAAGACCAAAAATTGAGTTTATCTTGCCGGCCTATCTTGGCAATATTTCACTAGAATTTTACGATTGCAGAGAACGGAACCAACTTACCCCACTCCAAGAGTTTCCAGTTTTCCCGAGTCAAATTCGACTTGTTCTTTTGAGATGGTAAATTTTAACGTAACGACCGTAACGTCTACTTTAATGTATGTTAGCGACTTGTTTATCAGCGACGCGTCGCATCTTCCTCGTATCGCAATCTCTTTTCATTTTTTTCTATCTTTTGTTTATCTTTACTTTCAAGACCAGGACAACATAAAGCGCCACTACGAGTCGGACCGGATAACTTGAAATTAAGCGCTTTCTTTCTTCTTTCATTTTTTTTCTCTACAAAAAGAGAAAAGGAACCCTAAGGTCCACAAAGTTTTCGATACGAAGAGTAGACTCAACGACGAGGATTCTACGTTCAGGGCCTTGGCTGGTTCTACTCGTAGCGTGAGCGCCGACATTCGTTTTTTTCCGAGTAATAATAGCTGAGGACAGCCATTTTGAGAGCTCGCGGCGGCACGAAGTTATTGTTCGACAGTGACTCTCATCTTGAGGATCCATTAATTAAACAGTTTTGAAACATTTTCGTATGCTAAAATCCTATTAAAAAGTTGATTCAGACTTTAAATCGTTCTTGTACAATCTTTTAGGATTGAAAAGAAAAACTTTATGTGTCTAAGAATTGTTCTGGACTAGAATTTCATCAGGCAGAGCGTGTGTATCTAGCAAATCCGACAATTGTTACCAAATTTTGGCACATCTAGCTTCTTAAGGCCATTTTATAATGTCCAATTGCTTCGGAATTGCTTCTGACATTCGAAACGTTTAAAGTTGAACAATTTTGCACTCATTGAGTTTTAGATCAAATTATTACAAATCCAAGTAATAATATTCAATCGCTTTTCAGTTAAAATGTTATAAATTATAAAATATATACAGTTTTGCTCTCCAAATCCTGGAACGTTTTAATCGCATGCTTCCTACAGGAGTTTTTTTCTAGATGTAAAAGAACACAGTGCAATACCCCATTGTGAAATATTGTTACAAAAAAAAAAACGATTCCAATCAATGCATTTCCAGATTTAAATCCTGAAATGACAAAATGTCAATACAATATTCTTCCAACAATAACATTCAATATTGTTTTTTAGTTAAACATATATTGCAAAACATGTCAAGGTTACATTTCCCAACATAATGTCACCTAATAAATACTTCCAAACCCTGTCGATGATATTGCCATCAGTGATTCTCAATCTAGACCTCAGAGTTTTGCCGCCAGCGCTGAATAAATTTCCGATTGATAACCATCACCACCAACTTTCACTGTGGTGCACAAATTATTGTGCACTCAGTTTTGACTCAAAATTCTCACATTTAATCACAGGATTGAAATCCTTGAAGAACATTATTAAAGATCAAGGGAGCCATTTTGAGCTCAAGGCGTTACTGAGTTATTGCACGATAGTGGTTCCCAATTGAAAGTTGCCACCTCTCGATTAAGCTATTGATCAAATGAAATAAAACTTGATTTGAAGTTTAAAAATGAGAATCAGTTAATCGAATATCCTACGTTTTAAGTTGTGGATATTTAGAGCAACTCTATCCTGAATATTGTAGGAGAAGTTACATAACGTTGAGTATCGTATCCCTCGGGAAAAACTGGATCTTCTAGGAAATATTCATTAATAGTAGGCCGAGGATTAGGGATTATTATACTCTTATCAGTTCCATTTTCAATCTTGGTTCAAGAGAGTCTTAAAAAACGAAAATCCGATTAAGCTTCATGAAAGACTTGAGGGAAAGAGAGGGAATGAAATGAGAGAGAGAGAGGTCAGGCGAACTCGTTGTGATGTATAGAGAAGGGGGGGGGAGACAGTTGTGACGTAGTTCAGTGTCGCTCAACCTGCGGATCTTTGAATTTTTATTCTAACAATTCACATTTACGTATTTTCCAACAATTTCACACTACTTCTCCAACAATGCTTTCAACTTTACCAAGTAATTGAATGTATTTTAAATATTGTATTGATGAACTATTTGTGTATGCGAATGATTTTGATTCTTTATCTTTCATTATGATGTTTTGAAACTTGATTTCTAATTGAACTTAACACGAACCTGAATGGCTCTTGGGATAATATGGGACTTTCTCATGGATTTATGTTGAATTTGGTATTGACTTGCCTGTCACCAATTGAACCCAAACCGTCCCTAAGTCATATATTAGAACCGGTAGAAATCCTGTCAATGTCACCAAGTTTCATGACAATATGACAATCCCTAGTCAGCCAATTAAGTTCTGGGTCACGTCTCCATACCTGCAAATTATTACATATTTGCCTGTCGAAGGGTTTATGTCTACCGGCCTCTAGAATGTGAAAATTGCCTATTTCAATTCCTTATCCCAAAATTCAGACTTTCAGAGTAAATCTATCTTCCTTGGGTTAAGAAATGATTGTAGAGTGATGTTAAATTTCGCATTCGAAATGGGTTTCCTGAATTTTCGACGAAGAAAAAAGGAAGGGCATTCAAAGAAAAGATAGAAATCTCTCTCTAAAAAATGTCATTTCAAAAAGCGAAGTTTTGGCTGTTTCGATTAAAACTCTTCTTTTTTATCGATAGGCACCAGGTGAAAGAAGAAGGGACGTCTATTTTAAAATGTTAGTGTGGGTGCCCTTCAGTCAATTTCGAAGGGCATGTGCGGCTTTAGCATTTCCAACATTAGTGTATTCCGATTCCGGGCCAGCTGGCGATATTAAATTAGGGGCGATATACATCGGTGAAAACTCGCTATATTTTGCTTCTGTTGAGCAGCTTCGGCATCTTTGTTTCAACTTTTATTCATAATAAAAATATCTAAAAGCATCTTTTTGAAGCATCTTAATTTAATTAATCTGGGAAAGGAGAGTGTAAATAACAAAAAATAAAATCTGTACAATGAAATTCTATTGCATGTAATATTTTTTCCTCTGAAGTTTTGTCGAGCAACCTTTGATTATCACCTGGATTGTTACTTGTTTATTCAATTGGAAAGATCATATGTTATATTTCATTATTAATTCATATTTTCAATGCATTAACGATTTAAACATAGCAATGGCGGCTAGGATTTCCCACGCAGCACTGGCATATTTTTCTAGGCACGAGTCATGAACTTTTTATCTTCATGTGAGATACGACTCCATGCTTCTGTGTATGTACATGTACTTCAAGTCTCTTTATGTACTTGGACGTGCATTTCTCCATCTCTGCGATCTTTAAAGTTCATTGTGCGAGGATTTGCATGAGAAATGCAAGGACCTAATAGCGATATAAGTGAATTAGCGGATCACAAGTCTTGTATAAAATGCTCGATTCTCTTATCCTAAAAATTCTGTTCCTTCAAAGTGTATGACTACTTTATACTATATTTTCAGCGTCTCCAGGGAAGACAAATTAAAGTACTATAAAGTTGTGAACGAACATTATTTTAATAATTTATCTATTATTATATACTTTCACTAATCCATCTAAATAATTCCTTCTCTAAAGTTTGAAATTCTTTCTTAACCAGTGAGTAAGTTAACCTGTTGTTTTCCATAGCTACGCCGGGAAAAATTCTTTGTAAAAACGCACTCTGACCGATAAACTCAGACAGATATGCAGCTTAGTTCTGCACTTTGCTCGAAAAGATCGACTGCGAAACAAGACCAAACACAAATCTGTGATTCTAGGACGATCTGCAAATAAATAAATAAATTACAGAGGTTACGCGAGAGATTAGTCATTTTCGAGAATTAAATATAGAATTTAATCTCATTTTAGTCTCGATCCAACAGGAAAAATAATGTTAAAGTGGGATGAAACTGAAGTTAGCAACGTTTATGGTAAACGAAAAATCCAAAATATTCTGGCCTTAAATCTAACGCACGGATTTAGTAGATTTTAATACCAAATAACTGTAAAACAAGTTTCAGCCCCCTAGATGCCGGGGAACGCAGTCAATTTCAACCCCTAAGTGTCAAAAATCGATTGAAAATTCTAAAATGTTTTCAAAGCTTCTTACCCAAAATCTCAAACATGTATTTTGTAGATTTTGATGGTAGATGATTGCAAAAAAAGTTCAATCCCACTATCTGCCGGAGAAGGCCGCCACTTTCAACTTCCAAAAATATTAACAATCGAGAAAAAAATCCAAAATGTATTACAAGCTTCTCACCTAATATTTTAAACATGGATTTTGTAGATTTTGATTGTAAAAAACTGTAAAAAAAAGTTTCAACTCCTTAGCCTTTTCGGGTACCCTTTTCGGGTTTTTACATATCTATTATCCCCCTCCCACAGGAGATCGTCAGACATTGAACCCTTCAACTCAAATCCCTTCCCGAAATCCTCAATAACCCCAACTCTCATAATAAGCCTCCAAGCAATGCCTGACGTACTCAATCTTGTGGGATTTTTAATCTCGGGATGAAACTTTTTTTACAGTTATTTGCCATCAAAATCTACTGAATACATCAGTTAGATTTTAGGTAAGAACATTTTTTTTTCGCCTACCATAAACGTTGCAAACTTCAGTTTCATCTGAATAAACCATAAATGAGCGAGCTCATTGCTTAATCAACTATATTTCTAATGAAAATTTTATAAAGAAATTTCCTTGCAAACTCATGTTTTCCCATTACACATTCAATTTTCAAATTTTTATGAAGTTCAATCGTCTAATGTTTTCGTGTCAAAACTGATAGTCTCAAAAATCGATAGCTAATAACAATTTTTATTAGATCCCTGCAGTTGGTTGGTTCCCAACTCAGTGTAAAAATAACCTATAAAATTTCGTTTACAATGATAAAGCGTAAACGAAATTAGCTTACACCGAAAGGGATTTGGCCTAATGGTATAATAATAATAATAAAAACCTGTGTTTTAGTAAAAGCAATTCAAATAGGATCTTATAGATGATATTCTAAAGAGAATAGAATGCTATAAATAATGAAGGTTGAATCAGAATTAGAATTTTTTCCAAATCGAAAGAAAAAATAAACTCAAAGTGTTGGATAAACTATTGCAGGTACAGTTATTTTTGTCTTAAATCTGTTATATTTAACAATGTGGCTATTTCCTTCGAGTTTTTAGCCTACTTGAAATGTAATTGAATTTTGAGGTGTGACAGCTAGTAAACGTCTTCCGAATTTGATGAAGAGTTTTATGATCTCCATGTTTGACTCTTTTTACATTTTTTTCCTGATTCAAATTTGGATATCTTGAATTGTGGATTTTTCCAAAAGTTTAAAACTCTGAAAAATTAATCCTCTCCCAAGTTAAAGAGAGTTTTTATAATACATTAAAAGAGCATAATCCGCATGAATTCAAAGTCTTATGTTTACACGTACAGTTCGGCGCTGGTTTGGTGGTTTGTGTGTGTGTGTGTTGTGTGTTGTGTGAAGTTGGGGGATGTTCCTCTATATGTGTGGCGGGTTGCCGGCGTATTTTGGTATATTGATCGCGCGCGGTCGGCCATCTCCCCTTCCCCAGCCTCTTTCAGCCCCATATAACCCCCCGCCCCCTCACCCTACGGACGTCCACCACCACACATTCTCTGCGACGCGGTGTCGTGTCCCTCTTGGCATCACCCTTCCCGAAACCTTCCGACTCGAGCAACCTCCAGTCACACGCATTTTTGTCCATATATGTGTTCGTGTATTATGGGGACCTCTGTATAACTATATGCTATACATGTATCCTCTTATATGTGGGAACACACACATTGTTGGTGGGGACCATACATGTGGTTCGCACACCCCGTTCTAGACAGCTATCCATCCATCCATGATTTCATGCGACTGTGCGGACCAACCCAAAGTTGCCGATGAATATCTAGATATTCTTGATTCTAGAGCTAGACTGTGAATTTGAAGGTGACTGATAAATGTGGAATCTTCGTACGCTCCAAGAATCACAGATTTGTCATAAAAGGGGAAAGGGTGATTCGAAATAGTCTGGATTCTGGGGGGGGGGGGGGGAATTAAAGGCTGTGTCTAGCCATTCTGAAGTATAGGGAGAGTCAGTCTGAAAAGGGGATGAGCTAGGTTTCCTAAAGAATTCGGGAGGAAGTTTGGTGGGTGATTATTTGAGTAGAAGGCTTATTTATTTTAGTTGGGAACGGAAATGTTTTTATTAATATAAAAAGCAAGTTTGGGAAGTATTGATTTTCAAACCCCAGAGAGCCACATGTGGGTCTTAGCTGTCTAGCAGATCCGTTATATTTATTTTTGAAATTTTTTTTTGTGCAATCTTCTAAAAAATGTTTCCCTCTTTAACAGTAGTAAAATTTATAACCAGTTGTGTAGTTGCAGCTAGCAGAAACCTTTTTTTCAATTTGAAAACCTTTTTTTTAACTCCAACTCTGTGCTCAGTTAAGTACCGTGCAGTTTAGACTTGAAAAACATGACGTCAAATTTCAGCATTTAAAATATATTCAGCTCTTTTACAGTTTCTGATACATAATTCTTCCTGTCACTCTTTTTTAGCCTGTAGTCTCAATGTTTCTTTTATCCGAAAATAATCCAGAATGTTGAAACAATATTTCTTCAGAATGCTCTTCACTATGTGGGGATGCAATTATTGGCAAAAGAATATATCAATCCGAACCCGTAAGAGACAATTCCGCCCCTATCGGAAAACGGCATTATGTTCTTTAAAAAAATCTCTTGGGATATGGTGACTCGGGGGAAAGATAAATTGCCGCGTTCTACCTCCCAACTTGGGAGATTCGAGTGCATCATGAAACTTGAACGATATAGCGCAGCAAAAACGATATCTAGGGTCAAAGGGTGCTCGTTAATCGTGGCTCAGTCCCCTTGGCGCGATATGTCTGCGGGATGAGGTTAATTACATTGCAAATGCTGCCCTTGGTAGAAGAGAAAATTGTACGTGCAGGGGAAATAAATGACAATATTGGATCCATATGCCCTTACCTAAGCCCTAAGCGCATCAAACTGTCAGAATATATTTTCTTCACTTCTTATGAATTTCGAAAATTTTTGTGGAACTTTCTTTGAGAAAAAAAACTTCTCTGGAGTATCTTACCTTATGCATTCGAATTGAGTGGCCGGAAACGAAAAGGGTCCGTTTCAATCCGATTTATGTTTTTGTTCTTTAATATCGGAGGAAGATTTCTGGAAATTTGTAGGTCAATTCATTGAAAAATTGACGGAAATATCCATTTTGTAAGAAAACAGGCGACGCCGCATACGATCTAATAGAAAATCGACTGCATTATACTTTAGGATATTTCGTTGTTACCAGTGAATTAGCAAATTAATTAAAATTTGTGCTGTGCAAGTTGTTTGTGCTGTGTTTTGTTTCCTTCGTTTTAGTAATGAAGAATGTAAACAAACCGTCTCATACCTTTGTTTTGAAATTTTCCTGTGAAAAAGGTTCAGTCTCATTTTTAAATACAATAGCCGAAGGTCACCCTTAAATACGTGGAAATAATTTGTTATATTTAGTGTACAAATACAACCGTTTACTGACACTTTCATTCTAACTTCCAAACTGTTCCTTATTCAAGTAACAGTTTCAAATGCACAAGTTTTCTTTACGCTTTTGAAAAATAAAATTTTGTTATTATCAATATATTTTCTGTACATATCAGTGTCCTAATGTTCTAATGAATGATTGCTTCGTTTTTTGAGTCCCAATGGTCAACAATTTTTTCTTAATCTTTTTGAAAAAAACAATCGTGAAACAAAAAAAAGAAGTGACAGCGAAAAAATTTTGTCTCATGAAAAAAGGTTGAGATATGCTGCTAAAATTAATATTTCCGTCAGTTTTCGATGAATTGACTTGAAAGTTTTTAGAAATCTTCCTCCGGTATTAAAAAACAAATGTCTCACTGGAAGTTGTTTCAACTTTGAGGTTCACTCGATACTTTTCTTCGTCGAAGCTAAGAAAACGTGCTTACCGTCAGGTCTCCATTTGCAATTAACTATTATGTTTCAAACAATTGGCATTTTTTATTTGTTTCTCCACATTGTGTATACCAACTTTCAAAAAGTTTCAATAATATTTATCTGAGTCGCGAAAAAAATAATTGAATTTGGCAACATATTTTAATCACTTTTTGATTTTTATCATCAAAAATTTAGATCAGATTGAAAAACTCTAAATGAAAAAAAAGTTCCAACTTTTCATTCTCTACAAGCACGTATTTTTTTAAATTTAATTTTTTGAATTCCGAAATTTCGATATCACAAGGCGTTTGTATGGACAATACTTTTTAGCGTTTTCGAGCGCTCGGACCCTTCTCTTTTCCGGCCACTCAATTGGAGTTCATGAAACAATGTTTCTAGTTTTTTTAGTCCCGAGGTACCAAGTTGTTTTTGTGAAACAGTTTATATTTTGTTCGTTAACTGTATTAACTGTAAGGGGACGTGTGCTTCGTACATTTAAGCTTTTGTTGTGTTCAGATCGTGCAAATTTACTAATTAAAAATTTTAGACGTAATGAGAACAGAGATTAGGAGCTGCTGAAATATAATAAGATTGTATCAGTTGAATTGAATGGAAACTCGATTGACCCATACCACGGTCGTATACACAGGTCCGGGGGCTCTCGTGGTGGGGGATGTTCCCTTATTGAAGCTTCCGGTTCATTCAG
>WSXT02000006.1:2957255-2983961 GCA_011762715.2 Neuroterus valhalla
CGTTGAAAATTCAAGATGTGAAATTTCAGACGATTCTAATACTTTCTCAATCATAAATGATGAGAATGTAATAAATAATATACGTCCTAGACTGATTCATTGGACTTATCAGTAAGACAATATGAACCAAACCTGCCTTAGACGCTGAAAATTTTTTAAAATTATTTTAAAAATAAATTATTTTACGAAATATCCAATTGATATCGAATAATTGTAAGCAATGTATAAAAATATCATATCGTATATCGTAAAAAATGCATAATATTTTCATACATTTTTGAGGATCAGATGTTTGTAAACATAAATCTCAGAAATATGTGAAATTTATGTTTTGTATGGAAAATGTATGGGAAAAAATCAGGGAAATTTTTCTGAAATCAGGGGAACATCAGGAAATTTTGCGTTGGTCAATTGTGGCAACCCTGATATAAGCAAGATCTTTTTGATTTTAAGAACGTAGTATCTTTTAGGAGATATCATTTTTCAAAGAAATCTTTTATGCTCCACATAAAATAAATGCAAAATTTTTTATGATTCGATCAATCTTTCTCAGTTAAGTGCTTTTATCCAAAAATATTTTTTCCTAATAAAATTCAATTTAACTGTATACTAAATAAATATTTATTGATGACAATGCTAGAGAAAATGTAATCCCTGTCATCAGTAACTTGCATGAGTGGCTATTGTCGCCATTTTTTTATTCAAATTTTTAAAAAAGAATACAAATTGAGTTTACCTCAAAACTTGTTGTATTTTTTTCGTTTTACAAGAAATAGGAAAAAACCACTTAGCATCCTAGGGAGGGTAGAGGGGGGGGGGGGGGGTCGACGAAAATGCAAAAATTAAGCCACGTGGTTTATGGGAGCGCCCTATGAGTATTTCTCTGATGCCATAAAAATTTTGTTCGGGTCCACATAGAATAAAAATATTTAATAGGAAATATTTCTCGAGGTTGAATTGAAATATTTTTTCTTTTACAAGGTGTGTCTGCTTATTGATTTCTTCTTTTTGATTTCTGTAATGCTGATTCTTCTGGTTCTTGAATAGAAATTAAAAATCTGATTTAGAATTCGACACAATATAAAGCTTCCCTCATCTAAATTTTCGAAAAGGGGGGTACTATGTTTCTGATTGGGGGAAAAAAAAATTTTCAAAATTTAATTTTGACTTGGAACAGGGCATTTCTGAAATTCATTTGATTATGCCTTGGTATATAAAATTTTTCTGTGCTGCCTTTTATGGGAGATGAGGTATGTTTTCTGTACATAAGAAATAAAATTCATACCTTATTTGTCCTAACAAAAGAGGCTGCGGGATTTAAAATTTCAGAAGAATAAACTTGACGTAATTCATGCACGGCCCCTTGGAAATCGATAAGAAAATCCCAAAGCAATGAATCGAAGATAATAGCTTTTTTCCTACATTTGAATTTTTAAAATAGATTGAATGTTCAGTCATTTAAGATATATTTAGATTCATTTTCCTTGAACGTCATTTTCAATTTTCTAATTTAGAATATAAAAATACGAACGAGTTTAGAACCAGATTTCATACAGCAAGGGAGTAGATTATAGTGTTGAAACTTGTTCGAGGATCTCGCGATATTATCCTGTCCATGTCGAACTTGGACAATTAACGAGTATGACGACGTGAATTGCTTCCGGAATCTCCTTTCTACAATAAAACCTAGGACCGAGTCATCTTTGCAGAATACGTGTAAAGCATGCAAACCATGATTCCGTTAGAATCTATTCTGCTTGCGCGAGGTGATCAAGATTATGGAAAATAATTTACAGAGGGCATGAAATGATAATTTACACAGTGAAGACGTTGCTTTCAACATGATTTAGTATTTAATTTTACGATAAATTTAAATGAAGGCAGGGGAACTCATTGATATGCATTTTCAGTTTGTTCAGTATTTTATATTTTATAATTTAATTTTTAATTATTATTTCAAGAACCTATTAAATGAACGTCCTAGAATTTCCTTATTCGCTCAAACCGCAAACGATCATGAACCAAAATTCATGCTACTTGCAATAGGAATTGTTTCCTTTCCGAATTTGAAATATGAAATTCTAATTCTATGAAGAAATTGGTAAGGAAAAGTAATGAAGTCTCAGAAAGTAGTATAGATTATGTACGTATAATTAGATACCAAGAAATAAATAAGAGGAAATAATATCTTCGCTAACAATACATGAGAAGTAGATTGAAATTTGATCTTTCTAATTGTGTAGTAAAAAAACTTTGTACTATTCTCTGATTCAACTATAATTACTGATTGATTGATTGATTTCATTAAATTCTTTTTTTTCAAGTTTGAATAAATTCGAAACTTTCAAATGTGTTCAGATTGCGATAAAGCTGAATTATAGTGAACTGTATTCCTTTCCTGATTTCAGCTATATCTAAAGTGCTAGAGTCATGTCCACTTTAGTGGGTCAAGCACCTGTCTGAAATAGAGGCAAAGCTAAAACGCACATCGAGGTACATTAAAGCTACATCATAAGTACTATAATCATGGGTTTCATGGTCGTAGATATCAAGCTTGATGGTTTTAATGGGCTTTCAGTGACGTACAGTAAACATACATGTTATGTAAAACCAGTTTACGATTGATGGTAACAAGTCTTGAGTGCTTTTTGATAGCAAGAATCTGTTAAGATCAGTTACAGGAATAAAAGTTGAAGAATTTGAGTCTGCTGTAAGAAAACTTTGATTTCTTCCCGAATCTTTCAAATCTTTCAAAATGAAGAAAGAAAATCAACAATTTTGAACCTGGGTGGCATTTTGGTCCGAAGGAGCGAGTCAAGGTGTCTTACTGTTTTGGGTTCGAATCCCAATAGAGAAAAATAGATTACAAGCATTTTATTGTTTCTCCTCCATAGAGATGTTGTGTCTTATTCTTAATTCCCAATTCTATTCTGATTTCGTGCATATTGTAACCAAAGTGCCATAAATAGGTTGCTGTGTTTGTAGTTTGTGAAAAAATATTAATGTATAAATATAAAACTGAATATCGTAGTTTTCATGTAATCCTCACTTTTCAAAATCCAATAGACTAAGAAAAAGGTCGAAAGCAAGATACGAAGAAAATAAGAAGGCAAAAATAGTTCACCAAGAAAAAATTGACAAATTTATCATTGACTGTTCATTGATGTGTTTTTGAATAATATTGGAAAAGACAATAAATTGATAGAAATTAAATTTTTGCTGTAGAAATGACACAGCGTACCATAAAACGTTTCAAAACAAAATTATTTATCTAAAAAATTTCTACAAATGTGTTGTCAACCATTTCTTGATAAGATGCGCAGTTTTCATTCTAATTGTGAGAAGTAACATTGAAAATGTTGATTCATGGAAAAACGTCACAAGATACTGTAAAACGTTGACTGACGAAATTGTTTGCTCGAATTAGATCTACAAATTTACTTTCGAACATCTGCGGGCAGATTTGCTTTATTTGCTTTATTAGGTATAATCTGGCAACGTCGCGCTATAGAAAGCACCTTATTCTTTCAACCATAAAAAAATAAAATGAAACGAATTTTAGAGTTTATAACAAAATATAATTTAAGGACATGCAAGCTATTTTGTCGCATTTTCTCAAGGGAGGGGGAGGGGATTCTTGATGTATTAAATGATAAAAAATATCCGAACGAATTTAATATACTTATGCATTACTTTATAATTATGCTTCTGCTGTCAACTAAATCATTCTTGTCGATTATATTATATTATATACATATTTTTGATATATTCTTAAAATATAATGCACTGTTGTGGAGCACGTTTCATTTATGAATCGTGATTCTAAAAATTCTAAAGTGGATTTTCCGTAAAAATTCATTTTTAGAATTTTTCAGGATAACTGCTGTCATTTTTTCATTTCCAGATATTTATTTTCTTCGGATTATTGGATAGACGAAAATATTACATTGAGAAAAAAGTACATTCAAATCTATAAATTCGCTCCGATTATATCATTTAAACAAGATAAACCATTTTTTGCCAATTTGAAGGTTATCATCAATCGCTCCCAATATCCTGAAATAAGTCTAAAATCATTTTTTCTCCACACGAAATAAGATATCAAGTTGAAAGTTTGGGAAGTAGAATGAAAGCTAAGAAGGAACGTTTGTGTATTTCATTTGTCAAATTATTCATAAATTAATTGATTAATCTCATAAATAAATAAGTTCAAGACTCTCCAAGCCATAATGAAATTCCTCTAAAAAATTCGCGAAAGAGGATTAATGATTGGGTAAAACAAATCAGTAATTGAACCGTGAGTTTGTATGTTATAGAGGTCGTTTTAATATTTTATGGGTACTCTGCTATGATGCTTTTCTATTTTTATGAGAAAAACCTAAATTGGTGAAAATTAAAAGAAAGGAAGATGTATGAAAAATAATTATTATATCATTATATTTTACAGAAGTTCGGAGGATCATGGATCCAGCGGCGGTGGAGGAGGAGGTGTCGGAGGAGAGAGAGGAGAAAGAGGAGAGGGTTTTGAGTCGAGAGGGTCCCACGGTACTTTCTACAGTAGCGACAGCAGGAGCAACCGTGTGGGCGGCGGTGTTAGCGCCGTCGTTGGCCACCAGGTCGATCCAACTTCCGGCGAATCGGTCGGTTACATACCTCGAATACGTCCACCACCAGGTAGCGGTTACCACGTGACGCCGCCGAGGGCGAGGGATCGGCTCTACCCGCGAACGGGTCCGTATTCCAGCGGGCCGCCACCCCCGCCCCACTTAGACCGCCACCGCAGTAGTCTACAACCCTCATCCTGGACAAGTTACGAATCGGTCAGTTCTAGGTACGGATCTGGTCCACCTCCACCATCCCCAGCGACAACGGATTCTTATCCCGACGAACCAGGTAATATATCAAGGTTTATATAATTTTTATTTAAATCCACTGAGAATTGAAGAAAAACATCTTTTTGAAGACGAGGTTGAACAATTGTAAGAAAGGGGTATGTCAAGTGGGCGTGGTTAATAAGAAACTAAATGGGGTGTGGTTTTTTTTAATACCATCAAGCGAAAATCCCTTTCGGGGTAAGCGTAACTCGTTAAGAGTCATGATTGGTTGTGTTAACTAAAATTTATGGTTCGCTTATCATCAAAAGTGGATGAGGAGCGTGAATAAAAAGCAGCATCGTTCAATGAAATAGTTATGGAGAGTTACTGGGGAAAGTGGATGGAAGAGCTTATGGGCGTGTAGATTGGGCGTGGTAAATAAGATTTGAGAACGGGCGTTACCAGAGGGGTAGGAAATATTGCTTATAGGGGCGTGTAACAAAAAATTTCCCATTAGAAATGTTGTTATGGGTTTTTCTTGGTCTCTATAAATAATGGTCATGGTTATGAAGGGTTTGTGGTTAGTGATTACCGTTACTGAGGGACATGGATAAAAATCAGCCTCACTAAGTACACCATCCATTAGTCGATTACTAGGAAGAGTTTATGGAAAGGGTTTATTGAGGCACGTGTCTACATCTAGTGCGCGTAGTTGTTGCACATGACTAACGAATTTGAATTTACATCCCTCCAATTTCAGTTCAATAATGCAAATAAATTTGCTTGCAGGGAATGGTATTGGTGGTAACAGCGGTAGCAGTTTAAAACAACATAAAAAACAGAGGAGAAAATCGAGAAGTAGCAGTAGTTCGCCTAGTGGAAGCAGCAGGTCGGGTAGCTCTAGCAGCAGTCGAAGCGGTAGCTCTGGCGCCAGCTCTACCGGTAGCAGTTCGCCTGGAAGTTCACCGCATCGTACCGGAAATGCCAATTCCCCGGATGATCGGAGGCCACACGCGATATGCGTGCGGAATTTGCCGGCGCGTAGCAGCGACACCTCACTCAAGGACGGGTTGTTCCATGAGTACAAGAAGCATGGAAAAGTCACCTGGGTGAAGGTCGTCGGCGCTGCGGGGGACAGGTATGCCCTGGTCTGCTTCAAGAAACCTGAAGACGTGGAAAAGGCACTTGAAGTGTCACATGACAAATTGTTCTTCGGATGTAAGATTGAAGTAGCTCCATACCAAGGTTACGACGTCGAGGATAACGAGTTTCGGCCTTATGAGGCTGAGTTGGATGAGTACCATCCGAAGGCGACTAGAACACTCTTCATTGGAAACCTTGAGAAAGACGTTACTGCTTCCGAACTCAGAAAACATTTTGAGTCCTTTGGAGAAATAATCGTTAGTATTGTTCATTTATTTTTTGTTTTTCACTTTACTTGAGGTCTGATAAAAAATGTAATTATAAGTCTGATTTATCTGTGCAGGAAATTGATATTAAGAAACAGGGAGCAGTGACGAGCTACGCCTTTTGCCAGTACTCGGACATCAGTAGCGTCGTCAAGGCGATGCGATCGATGGATGGAGAACACCTGGGCTCGAATCGGATTAAACTCGGATTTGGAAAGTCAATGCCCACGTCCTGCGTGTGGGTCGATGGCATTGGAGGTAATAGATCTATTCTCCACATTTTTCCAAAATGCTTCTTTCACTACACGAGATGAGTTCATGCTCACTAATTGATGGCACTGTTTGATTGCAGAGTGCGTTTCAGAGAAATACATCAACATGCAGTTTCATCAGTACGGGTCAATCACGCAAGTTGTGGTTGATAGGGAACGAGGGCATGCCTTAGTTTTCTTCGAGCAGATCAGCTGTGCTCAAACCGCGGTGAAAGAAATGAGAGGAGCAACACTCCGGGGACGTCGTTTGCAAGTAGACTTTGCCTCGAGAGAGTGTCAGGAGACGTTTTACGAACATCTAGAACGTCAGGGGTTTGCTGGCGAAAAACCGTGGGATACAAGGCCAACTCCGGCAGCTACCTTCGACGTTGCGTTAGTATCTTTCTCGTTATTTCTTTTTAGACTTTCAAAATTATAAATTACTCAACTGATTTCCTAATTTGAGATTGATTCTGTTCAGAAGGGAACGGACTTTTGAGCCAGCTGTGACAGTTCCAAACGCTGGAAGCAGATTTACTCGCTACGAGACACCACCAAGAGCCAGGGCAGCGAGTTATAGTCGAACTCCAGGAGGTGGTAGCACACCTGGAGCGAGTCCAGCTCACCCGACGGCAATTTCCAGAACCAGCAGGCGATCGTATCAAGATCCATATTACGAAAGCGACTTCAGCGAGCCAACGCCGAGGAGATTCCGAAGCTACGACGAATTCAGTCAAGGCAGCGGTGCAAGTCACGACGACTACGACGGGGCAGTGATCGGCGAAAGCAAGCTCAATGATGAAGACTGTCCTCCTCTATCTCGCAGACATACTGTCCAGAGTGTCGTGACGAGTGTTGATCCACCGGTGCCTCCGCCTCCTTTATTACCTCCGCCTGACATAAGGCATCTGCAGAAGGAACGGGTTCACTTGTTGGAACAACTCGAGGAGTGTCACAGCAGTGGTGATGAAGTCGTTTTTACGCCCAAGAAGAGGCCGAAGCTCGATGGGGCGGCGTCGATACTTTGTGACGACGACGAACCGGAGATTGCTTCGCTTCTGGTTACCTCGCATTCCGGAAGGAAAGGAATGGAAGTCAGGAGGGTTAGTGATAGCAAGGTGATAGTACATCACGGGTCAAGGAGAGGCAGCTGTGAGGGAAGGGGACCTGGGCCTTGCAAACGACGAAGAGATGCCACAAGGTAATTTCTATCTGAAAGTTTCAATGTGCTTGGATAATTGGATTCCCGTAACCAATTTATTTAACACTTTAAGTCGACATCAGCAGTTAGCTCCGCATGCATTTCGTCCGTTCTATGTAATTTCAATTTCTTCCAAAACTAATTTTGTTTGATCTTTATTTCACAGGCATCACGATCCTCATGAGGTTTCAAGACCAGGGACGCCACTTGTTGACGAGAGGCCAGATGACGGGCCCACCGAGCCTCGGACGTTTCGAGAGAGAATTCACGGCGGTCCTCTCTCCTTGCCTCTTCCGAGGTTCGCCTCGCAGGTAATGAACAACAACAACAACACGAGCAACAGCAACAACAACAGCAGTGGCGGTTCGAGATCAACTCACGTAACCCTAGCAAAAATAGCTAGTCCGCCTTGTGCCTCAAGCCTACCATCAACAAGTCCCAGAATGGCACCTCAACCTCCAGCCTCTCCTCCACCTCGGCATCCAAGCCCAAGTCCCACCAGCTCCGACAGCGAGACAGCGTCTCAATCCCCGAGTCTCGAGGAAAGAATAAAATCTCTGAATGAGAAGTATGAAAAATGGTCCGGATCCCGAGCTATCAGCGCCGCTGGTGGCGACGCTCTTGCCAAACTAGACGCCTCTGCCTCGGAGCGTTTTAGGTTCCGACACAAGCTCCTCGATCTTGATCTCCACGAGGTTCAACCCTCCGACATCGTAAAATCCGTTCTCGCGAAGAGGAGCGTTTTCGACGAGGATTCTAAGCGTTTAGAGAACTTCAGTGAGAAGTACGAGCCTCGAGAGTTCACGGGCGTAATAGGCGTGAGCTCTATGATTGGCAGCACCGGAAGTCTTGCGGGTGTGGGTTGCACCGGCAAGGTCTGTCTGCAGTATCCATTTCCTAGTCATCCACCGGTGCAGACTGCTTTGTCCAGCAGTCTGACCAGCTCAGCGACGACGCCGACACTCAAAACTGACCCGAGAACGGCGACACCGCACAACTGTGTGCATCCGAATCCAACAACTCCTGTCACACCTGGCACGTCCATCAAGACGGTCAGTCCGGAATTGCCACCAGTTTCACTATCAATCACGGCCCTGGGTAGTGCGACGGCGGCGAGTAGCAGCAGCAGCAGTAGTAGTGGTTTAGTATCAGCGAGTTTAGCATCAGCAAATGTAGCATCAGCGAATAGTGTTCTTAGTAGCAACGGTAGTCTAGCCAATTTAAATAGCGTTCATTCCCAGAGCGCTCTGACGAGTCGGGCAATCAATCCTGTTGTCACTTGCCCTGTGACGACGACGACGGGATCGACGACCTCGACGATAATTAGCACGATGATGACGACTGCCACGACGACAACAGTCGCGATCTCAACGGCATCGACCTTAGAGTTTAACGTGAGTCATCAACCTTCCACACCTTCGTCTACCTCGTTATCAACTTTATCTTCCTCCTCTTCCTCATCGTCTTCGTCGTCTTCCTCCTCTGAGGTTCCAAGAGCCAAATTGAAAAAGGAGGCTGTGAGTATTAGGGAAAGTCGTGACTCTAGGGATAGTAAAGACTCCAGAGATGGTAAGGATTCCAGGCATGGGAAGAAGGAAGCTAGGAAAGCAAGAAAGGAGGAGCCGGAAGATAAGAGTCGGAAAGAAGAGAAAGAAGAAAAACCGAATATAGTCGAGAGGGTGGAGACTGAGAAGGAGGTAATGGAGAGTAAAGAGACCAAATATGAAAGGAAGGAAAGGGAGGAGAAAGAAAGGCGAGAGAAGGAAGAAAAGGAGAAGCAAGAGCAAAGGGAAAAGGAAGAAAGAGATCGGCAGGAGAGGAAAGAGCGAGAAGAGAGGGAAAGGCGCGAAAAAGATGAAGAAAGAAGAGAACGGGAAAGGTTAGAAAAAGAGAGACACGAGAAGGAGAGAAAAGAAAGAGAAGAGCGAGAGCGAAAGGAAAAAGAAGAGATCGAACTCCGGGAAAGGAGAGAAAAAGATAGGAGAGAACGAGAAGAAAAAGAGAGGCAAGAAAGAAAAGAAAGAGATGAACGAGAGAGGCGAGAAAGGGAACGAGAGGAGCGAGAGAAGAAAGAAAAGGAGCAGCGATTAGAGCGTGAAAAGCAGGAAAAGGAACGACTTAGGAAAGAAGGGGAAGAGCAAGAAAGACGAGAGAAGGAAGAGCGTGAAAGGGAAAAGAGGCGAGAAGAAAAAGAAAAGCTGGAAAAGGAAAGGAAACGAGAAAGGGAAGAGAAAGAACGATTGGAAAGGGAGAGGAGAAAAGAAAAAGAAGAACGGGAGAGACACGAGAAGGAGAAGAGGGAAAAAGAGGAAAAGGAGAGGCTTGAAAAGGAAAAAAGGAGAGAGAGAGAAGATCAGGAAAGAAGAGAAAAAGAAAAAGCCGATCGTGAGAAAAGGAAGGAAAGAGAGGAGAAGGAGAAAGAAAAGGAGAAGAGAGAACGGGAAGAAAAGAGGGATCGAGATGAGAAAAGGGAACGAGAAGAAAAGAGAGAAAGAGAGGAAAAAAGAGAAAGAGAAGACAAAAGAGATCGCGAGGAGATTAGAAGACCGTTTGAAAATCACATTCATCAATCTGTTCCTCCTGCTCCAGTTCAAACTCCTGCGCCAGTTGCTATCAAACGGCGCTGTTCTTCTCAAGACACTCCTGTCGAAGACGACGCTAAACGCATGAAAATTTCGGAACACAGAAGAGACAGCAAAGACCGATCTAGGCAAAACAGGAGATCAGAGGACCGGAAACATAGAAACGATTCGCATCGATCTAGTCGAGAAAGTAGAGATAGTAGGGAAAGTAAAGATTCTCCTGGTCAAGAAAATAGAGATGGTGTTCCAACTTCCTGCGATCTTACGAGAGAGTCGAGCCGAGAAGGCAAAGAGAATAATCGAGACACGAGTGGGAAGGAAAAGCAGCGTAGTAAAAAGAACCGTTCCGAAAGGTTGGAAAAAGAATCCAGAGAAAGGAGTTCCGTTTCGCAAGAACCTGACAAGGATTTCTTAGCGAGGCTTGAGTTGGCGAAGAGGAACGATATGAATATTCCAAACGATCAAGGCATGATGGTTCATCACGTTAAGGAGATGCAGCATCATCATGAACATCAGCAGATCATGCATAGCGATTTGGAAGAAGGAGCTTTAAGCATCCACGAAATACAAGGAATGCGACATCCTTCAGCAACCGACACCGACAGTGATGAACCTAAAAAGCATTCGATCTTTGACATTGTCGATGACGGACCCGCTTATATCAGTATGTACGATAAAGTAAAAGCCAGGTCGACGAAAAACATGCAAAAACTTGAAGAAGAGAAACGACAAGTGAGACTAAAGGATAAGTTTTCCCAACTAAAGCAAAGTCGAGCGAGACGAGAGGAGAAGAAGCAGAGTACTTCCTGGGATGGAGATTCTGTGAGCAGCAAAGCCCTCACTGAGGACGAAGGCACTTCAGAGTCTGATTCTGCGAGAGCAAAATCGCTTTCGAGGAAGGGCTCGCGATCTCGTATCCATTCAGACACAAGCGAAGAGGATGAGTCCTTCAATAAACACACAATCGTCAAGACCGAGAGGTTTCACGAAAGTGATGTTGATCTCGGTTTTGCTGATTCAGAGGAGAAACATAACCCTTTAGAATCGCCGAAGACTAGCGTGATGGTGAACAACATTAGGGTGACGATAAAGGAAGAACCGAGGACATCCGATGATGAGGAGAGAATGTCTTTCTCTGCGAACCATCCAGTGGCCAACAACCACGAAAGGGACTCGCGCAAAAAGTCGCACAAGAAGAAGCAAAAGCGGCAGAAAAACTCAGTGAGCAGCGAGGAAGGCATTAAACTTGAACCATCTGAAAGTATGGATCACAAGAATATTAAGATCAATGCCAGTGGTACGAATCTTGAATGTCGTGCTAATCACTCGCCCGAGTCGGCCAATACTACAGTCTCGGGCAAATCTCCCAACACTTCGCTTGTCGATAATGCTGAGGAGAGGATGCGGGCCGATAAGAAGCAGCGGAACAAAAAGGAGAAACGCAGGGAGAGAAACGGGGAGGAAAAGACCAAAGCTAGGAGAAAAAGGCTCAATAGACAAGAGGCGAGAGATAGTCAACGAATGGAAGACATCTTTGGGCCCCTTTCGGACGATGTTGATGAAACTCCATCTAATGCTTTCTTCAATAGGCTTGGTGGGAGTATTTCCAACGAGAACAACGTATACCATTCTGATAGTGATGAGAACCGTAGTCCAGACGTTGAAAGAGTCAGAAGAAAATCCGAAAAAAAGCGACGACATCACCCCCAGGACGAAAACAGCGTCGACTTCGCGGAGGCTGGACGGGAAATCGAAGCGAAGCTTCTTGGTTTGCCGAATTCTCCAAAGTCTGCCGTTTGCACCGAGTCTATCGATCACGACGTCTTTCGATTCACGGATGACAACGATAGTGTCGAACCATCTACTCCGAACACAGTTCCTGAAAAGATTAAGGAGAAAAAGAAAAAGAGAAAGAAGTCGAAGGAGGAGCGAGGACGCAAGGACTGTCACCACCATCATCATCACCATCATCACCATCATGATAAAGCCGGAGCCTTACCCTATCTCGGAGCAGAATCTAGTCCTCCCAGAGCCAGCAGTCCTATCCTTTCGAAAGAGATGTCACCTACTCTCCCTCCGTCCAGAGAATCAATGCCGAGTCCCATACCTAAAATCTCCTCAAATATTACCAATATTTCTCCACCATTACCGACTAATTCAAAAATTCAAAAAGAGTTCAAACTCGAGAAGAATAAGGAGAAGTTCATCCCAGGTTTCGGTATCGAGATAGATGAAACAATGCACGAAAATGCTGTTAAGAGTATTTCCGAACTTGAGACAATAGACACGAGTAATCAGTCTCGAAACAGCAGAGAGGAAACAGAAGTTGCAACACCAGCTTCTCCTCCATCGCAGCCTGAAGACAAACCTCGAGTTGCTATTTCACAAGAAGAAACCGAGGTTGCAGTTGCTGCTCTCATGGCTGAGAACTTTGGCGGACCTCCAGAAGATTATTCTTATGAATGTGAGGAAGAAGAAACTGAGGCTGATTCTTCTAACGGTCCACCACCTGAAGCACCTCAAGAAGACGTCGAGGAAATGCAACAAGCCGTTGAGAGTCTAAATGCCTCCGCTGTTGGAGAAGCTGAAGCAGATCTAAAACCGGATACTCCTCAGAGCGAACACGATCTACAGATTGATACTGACACTGAAGAGGATCCCAACTACGAGAGCTTTGATCTCACCCAACCACCGAAGACGCCAGACATTCCATCTTTTTACAAGGTGCCTACGAAGAATTCTACAAGTTTGGAAAAATCTCGCGAAAATCGGGTACCACCAAGCTCAAATATTTCTGTAGGCAAGCCGTCGAGTCCTCCTGGTGTAATTTCACATGCGTGGGCTGTGAACGAACCGAAGACACGAGAAGTTGCCACAGTCGCTCCACAAGTTACTGCCCAGGTCGAGCCTCTAAAACCAAACTTGGGTGCTAACGAACCTGAAAGACCAGTTCAAACCTTGCCCCAGTCATTGTCTCAACCTCTGGTGCAACCTGCAGCTCAGTCTCGGAGGATTTCCATTTCTCCTACACCACCTCTTCAGTACAAACCAGCACCCTGCGGAGTTCCAGTTTTGAACGAAGTTCCGAGGATTCCAACTGTGAGTCCTAGTCCAACACTGATGGGATATCAACCTCGCCATCAAAGACTCCCTGTCTCCCCACAGAGTCAGATGGTTCCTTTAAAACAAGTTGCTCCCAGAATGCAGAATGTTCCTGCTTCTTGTTCAGCAAACTTGGCACCTTTACCACCCTTAGTTCCATCAAGAATGCCGCCTCTTATCTCCGCACAATTGTCTCCGAGGGTCTCGCAGCCTCTCTCTCCAAATGGTCAATGGTCTCGTAACCCAGTCATGACTCCTCACGTACCAATTGGAGGAAAAACTTCACTTCAACCAGTCAGGATGCCAGTCAGCGTTCCAATTTCCGCTCACAGGCCAGATACTCCAGCACAACACATCTATTCCACAGCAGCTAGTCAACAACCAGTTATACAACATGCTCCTGGAATGAGAGCCTTGGCTCCAAATTATCCTCGTGGAGGTCTACCGCCTCTAACTTTGAACATACCGCCGAGACCGTACATGCCCAATGTTCCACCTCTAACTCCTGGAAGTCAAGTTAAGAGGGACACGAACTTGGGTGGAAAATTCGTTATAGAAACATTGATTCCTGTGAATCCTAACGTGCCTCAGAGACACGACGAACCCAAATTGTCTCCTGCAGTCCTTCCTGAACCTGCAAACAAGGCTTCTACCTCGCCAAAGGTTCCCTCGCCTAATCAACCTCCAACCTACATTCCCGAGACTGCGAAGATTGAAATCAGTGCAAGCACCTCCAGTCTCATCTTTGGAAAACCTTCGTCGTTGGAGACTACGATGCTTTCTCCCAGACTGAAACAACATCCTGATAGTACTTTGCTTTCGCCGAGGCAAAAACAAGACACGACGAATCTTCAGCTTCTGACTACTCATATGCCGAGGGCTTCAACGCCTAGCCCTGTTATTGTTTCCCATAGCCAACATCTCGTCCATAAGAGTGTTCACTCCTTGGTTCCGCCTGTATCATCACCCAATCAGTCATTGATCAAGGCGGTAGTGCCTATCTCTCATGCCACTGAGAAATTGGAATATCAGAAAATGAACGAGCAGAAGTTCAATGAACAGAAATTCACTGAACAGAAGTTTGAAGAGAAATTTGGAGATCAAAAACAGATCCCTCAGGGGATCTTGCTTGCGAAGTCTCCTCATGTTCCGCATGTTCCTCTTGTTTCTACTGTGACGCAAACGATCGTCTCAAGAGTTGTAACTTCGAATGCTCCATCTTTGTCGAAGGATGGTAAGGAAATTATAGAAGTGGAAGAGTTCCAACAGTTTAAGGAGATTCGAGAAAATAAGGCAATTGTAGAGAAGGTTGATCAAAATTCTGAAGTTCAACCTATGCTGCTCACACCTCCTGTTCCATCGGCTCAGTCTATTCAGGTTAAGGCAGATCGTCATATCAAAGTTCCTGAAGTAGAAGAGGTTTCTGAAAGAAAGGAGGCAGAAAAAGATGAGAAGAAAGATATTGAAAAGGAAGAACCGGAAGAGAAACTTGAGACAAAGCAAGTACTAAAAGAAGAGAAAGAAGAGAAGGAAGAAATTGCAAAAGGAGACCTTACGAAGGAATCTAAAGAACATCTGGTTAAGGAAGTACCTAAAGAACATCTTGTTAAGGAAGTACCTAAAGAACATTCTATAAAGGAACCTCAAGAACATCTTGTAAAGGAATTGCCTAAAGAACATCTTGTAAGGGAACATCTGACAAAAGACTCACCAAAGGATCCAATCAAAGATTTTCCTGAGGAAATAAAGAAACCTATGAAGCAAGAAGTAGAGGCAGATGAAGATTCAACAGATCTTAAGGAACCTAGTACAGATCCTCTCGCTCTTGACATTGCTAAAGAAGATCCCACCGATAGCAAAGAGGACAGCGATTATTGGTCAGCAAAGGAAGTCAACATCGATAGCGTGATAAAGAAAGTTGAAGCTCTCTGTGATGGCGAAGAGAATGAAGTCGATGAGGAAAGTGAGCATCATAACACATCTGATACTCACGAGACAAGCAAAAGTGAGGGAGATTTTTGGCTTGATTCAGAATCCATGGAAGGAGATAACAAGAAGAGCTTCTCCAACGATGATCAAGACGAGGGGGTTGAGACCTGTGAAACTGAAACTAAATCTCGTCGTGGAAGATCGAAATCGAAGCGAGGTCGTGGCGGAGTCACTACCAGAAGAGGTGCAAAGACGGCAGTTGGTAATAAACGAGGAGTTAGAAGTACGAGAGGTGGAAAACATTATACAGAGAAGAACAAACCAGCCGATGTGTACGAATTTCATGACGATAGTGAAGAGGATAATGCTGGTCGTCCAAGGTTAATCCTGACGATCAAATCGCCTGGTCCAAATGCAACTGGCCCCAATGCTCAGCCCGCAACTCCAGTCGCTGCTGTGAAGGAAGTTCCTGCTGTGGAGTTTATCTCCCCGGCGATCAACACCAGGAAGTCTCGGAGGTTAGCCGAAAAGGATGAAAGTAGGACGACTGTGGATGAAATAATCGAAGACGTTGTTCGTGGGGCGGCCAATAAAGGTCTGGCTGCAACTAGAAGAAGTACGAGGCAAAACAACTTCAAGGGTATCAATCAGCTTGTACCACCATCGGAACCTAAAAAGTCGACGAGAGGTAGGAAGGGTTTGAGAAGAACATCTGAGAATATTGCCGATGGTGGTGAAGAAAAGAAGGAAGCACCTGTTCAAAAGAAGGAAGTTGAGAAGACCGAGGAGGTTAAGGTTAAGGAGGAAGATAAACCAATTCCAGGACCAGTGACACAAAAACCAGCCTCACTTGAACCTATGACGCTGATTGATCCAGTTACAGGCTTGCTGATTCCAATGAGAGAGTCTGAGGAAGGACAATACATTCCTGTTTCCACCTCTGGTCAGGCTCTCCAGAACACTTCCAAGATCACAGTTGAGTTGAAAACTGGATCCACTTGTGTCATTAGTTCAGCTGGTTCTGAAAAGGCTAGGTCGGTGGTAGAGGCCAAACCTATTCTGAAACCAGAACATCCCGAGGAAGTTAAACTAGGACCAAAGGCGGATGCTTCTCCAAAAACTCAGACACATTTCCCTGCATCTCAAGCTCAAGCTACAGTTATCACCAAGCCAACCTCGCCTTCCACTCAAATCCCGACATCAGTAGTCGTTCCAACTCCAAGCGCTGCATCGACTACTATCATTCCAACTTCTCCGCTTCTCCCAACTCCATCTACTTGTTTAGCACAAACAAAACCACACACTCTGAAGGCTCACGTTTTGAACGCAAGCAAACTCGTGAATCCTGTCCAGCCTTTGCAACACCCCATCATTGTTAATAAAAGTATTCCGAATTTGCCAAGCCAGACGATAGTGCAAAATATTGCTAAGCAGCCTGTTCAAGCCGTTCAGGGTCTTCATTTACAAATCCCGAGTAACAGAGTGGTTTCGCCTAGCTTGAGTCCTCATGCCAAACATGTCCAGCCTGTAAATGCTGCGATTATAAAACAAGGACAACCTATGTCTCCGGTGCTCAATAACGCTGTAGTTCCTCCAAATCCAAAACAACATCTGCTACAAGCAGCGAAACAACATGCCCCGAAGATTATTAATCTGCCGCAGAAGATACCAATTAATGTGCATCCTGGGACGATGGCAGCGACACCTACGCAGAGAATACATACGGGTATTCCTCAACCGACAGCATTGAAGGGAATCAATGGGCAGCTTCATCCGCTCAATCCAAAAGCTCATTTACTACAGGCTGTTGTGCCGCCAATGATGACTGGGGCTGTTGCGAGTCCACCTGCTCAACCTCATCTTATCGGGCCACAACCTGTCGTTACTGGCGCCACTTGTTCCAGTTCCGCACCTTCCAAAGCTCAGGTGAATAGTGGATTCAAGAATGGGTTCTATTTTTGCAGTGTCAAAAGAGAAACTTCAAATAAAAAAAAATAATACAATTTTTTTCAAATATGAACTTTTCAATCGCTTAGTTTTATATAATTTTAAATTGAAAATCCTAATATATTGAATGGAATAACGTTCTATTTTGAAAGTCTGATCGAGAGATTACATTCTTTGTTCATGATTTGTTGAAGGTATCTGGTACGATGGAGCCTCCAAAAGTAGAAGTTTCCATGTCTGGCTGTATTATGGTTCCTTCTCCAAGTCCTCAGCCTCGTGTTGTTCCAATTCCTGCATACGAAGCGTCATTGGTAAGTAAAAATTTGAATAATTTACGTAGGTATAAATAAAACAGAACAGATATAATGCGGATGCGTTAAATTCTCAGGATGATGAAGTACTAGTTTCAATATTTTTAGCAATTGTTTCGCTTGATTCCTTCATAGAATATTAACACCTTTCAAAAATACAGAAAGATTAACTAACTTTGCTTGGTTTTGGCTAGCATGGGAGTGCGGGTGCAGCTCCATCGCCAGGGGGACAGTATGGAGTCGTCCCTCCTCATCGCTCCCAAAGTCCTCCATTGCCCCCACCTGCTCATCATCATGCTAATGCTTCTCAGGTACTTACAACTCACGCTTTTAATTGAAATCTGCACACACATACACACACAAAAAAGAAAAGATTTCAACATGCTATCAGATATTCCAACAAAGTTGGATCTATTCTTGCTTCTTGCAATCATCTTATCTCAATTCTTGAGGCTCTTATTCTGTTACAAACTCATAAAGATCCCAATGTCAATAAGAAAACTAATAAAAACTTACTCGCAATTCTCAGGGCGACGTCGTCAATCACTTTGGGAGTCTATCAAGAGCTGGGGAGTTGCCGTCTCACTATATTCATCCACATGCCTATCAGTATCAATATCTCCGAGCACAGCAAGAAGTTTTAACAGCTCCTCGAATCGCCTACCACGTCCCAGGAACCAGATCTCCCCATTTGCCTTTGGATCCGAAATTGGAAGCTGGTGGAGAAGAAAGCCACAGTCCACCATTGGAATTGAGACGCAACACCCGAACTCCTCATGACAGAACAACAGACAGTCCCCAGGTTGCCCAGGTCTACATGCTCCATGGGAATGCTCGTCTTCCTCCTCCACCTCAGTACAACGCCGGAAGTACAGTGGCAGTTCAAAGAGCCTACTATGATCCACCACCGGCTCATATTCGTTCCCAGTATCCAATGGCTGCGAGTGAAGCTCCAACTGATAGAGCAATCACTCCTGACAGGTCCAGGAAACAATCCGTCGAAACTCCACCACATGCGGCTCAAGTTCCACCTCAGTCTGATTCTCTTCTCATGTTGCTGCAAAGGTACCCGGTCATGTGGCAAGGGTTGTTGGCACTCAAGAACGATCAGGCTGCTGTCCAGATGCATTTCGTTTTTGGAAATCCCAACGTCGCCAGGGAGAGTCTTCCTTGCAATAGTGATGGATCCACTCCACCTCTCAGGATTGCCCAAAGGATGAGGCTTGAGCAAACTCAGGTCGAAGGAGTTGCTAGGAAAATGCAGGTAAGTTCTTTTTTTTTTTATTCTTTTTCTTATTTCAAAGCGGGGGTAGATTTTTGGGCGGGAAAATGGAATTTCATTTTTCAACTGGTTAATTCATCCTTGAGTTAAAGACATGAGATAATGAAGTGTTTTGTTTTATGTTTGTAGACTGACAATGAACACTGCATGCTGCTAGCGCTTCCCTGTGGTCGTGATCACCTGGATGTTCTTCAACAGAGCAAAAATCTTCAAACTGGATTTATAACCTACCTCCAACAGAAGCAGGCTGCTGGAATCGTCAATATCGCTGCACCTGGCTCACGACAGGTGTGCAGATTTAAAATTCTATCTGACTTGGGAAGGAGCTTGTAATAGATATAATCGAAGATTCTAAAATGCCCTTGAATTATGCTGAACGTGTATTTACAGGGTGGCGACTTGACCGGGAAACCGGGAATTTTATTGACCGGGGAAAAACCGGGAAATGACCGGGAATTTAATTTAAAAACAAGGGATTCTTTGACTCAACCTAGACTATCCAAAATTCTACCGGAAAAAATACGAAAAATGACCGCTTTCTTTTTATGAATCAAAAAGACATATTATCATTTGATTTAAAGAATGTAACTTTCCTCCACTCTGATTCTCAAAATATTTGAATACATCCATACTTGATGAGAGGAAGAATTTTTATTTTTTTCCCATTATAAGAAATACGTTTTGCAAATTTGTTGCTTTGTGAGATTTTTTTAGCTAACTCAAATTGATGATAGCCCAAACATGCAGAAAAGATTATTATCTAAATTTTCTCGAAAAAATGTATGTATCGATTTCTGATTCAAAAAATTAAAGTTTTTCTTTGAGAATTTATGTACTTCATGGGAAATTTGCCTTTTTTGTAGAAAATTATTCTTCATTTGAAGATTAATTTCATCCATTTGGAGATGAACGGAAAATTCAAATGTTTCATTTTTAGTCGAAAAATGATAATTCCTAGTTGAAAATTCGACAATTTGGTGAAAAATTTTCTTTTTAAATTGAAAATTTAATTATTTTGTTGAAAATTCACATTCTAGTTGAATAACATCATTTCAGTTAAAAATTAGTCTTTCTGGTTTAAAATTCGACAACTTCAGTTAAATATTTACAATTTCATTTCATTCTTCATCATTTTTTGTAAGAATATAGTAATTTGTTCGACAGTTAGTTTTTTTTCGTTTGTTCAAAGTTAGTTTTTTTGCAATAGGTAATTTTTTTTACTGACAAATTTAACTCATTCCCATTGAAAATTCCATAGTTTCAATTAAAAATTAATTTGTACAGTTAAAGATCCATTTTTTCTATTTTAAAATTTGAGTATTCAAATCTTCGTTGACAATTTATCTTGTTCAGTAAAAGTTAATTTATCAGTTTAAAACTCAAATCTTTTAGTTGTTAATTTGTTTAGTTAAACATTCATTTTTTCTATTTCAAAATTTGAGTATTCAAATCTTCGTTGACAAATTTATCTTTTTCAGTAAAAGTTAATGTATCTGTCTAAAACTTAACTCTGTCAGATTGAGATTCTTCGTTTCAGTATGAATTTCTTTTGCTTGGTTTGAAATTGTTTTTTTTTTTTAACTAAAAATGATACTGTTCCATTTTTTGTTGCAAATGATTATTTTTTTAGTTCGAAATTCGACTATTTCGTTGAAACATTATATTTTTTCTTAGAAAATGATTCTTTCTATTTCGAAATTAATCTCCTTATTTGAAAATTAATCTTCATGGTTGAAAATTGATGCTCTTCAGTTGAATATACATCTTTTTGTTTGAATATTCATCTTCTTGATTGAAGAATGAACTGATAGTTGGAAATCCGTTTTTTTTTTTTTTGTTATATTGAATTGATTTTCCTTAATTATGAGTTTACCTGTTCCAATTTACGTAAAAAATGATATTTTTTTGATAAAAATTTGAGTAATTTTTTTCAAAATGCATTTGTTTTGCAATGTTTGATGTGTTATGTTAAAGAATGTTTAGAATTATTGCCATGAATAAAAATCAATAATATTAGCGTTTCGCAACAAATATGAATATGTTACTTCTTGTTGACCGGGAAAATTGAAAAACTGGGAAATGACCGTGAATTTGAAATTGTCCGCCGAATCACCACCCTGATTTATTCCGCGTCATTTTGTCAAATATGAACATTTTTTACTGCCTTGGTAGATAATCTACGCTTTTAAATAAAAATTGGATCTTACGGGCCTAACGTAATAGAATCAAGAAAATGGAAGATTTTTAATAGAAAAAGTAACGTAAGTGTAGAAGACTCTTTCTGCAAGTCATAAAAAATATTACATTGAAAACTCATCACTTATAATTTTTTAATAATTTATTTTGAAGTGGTGCAACCAACTTGCTGACAAAAATTGACATGCAATTCAGCAATGTTGTATGAAGGCATCAATTTTGTGTGAAACCATATCATTAAATATTCTGAATGCCAACAGGGGGGGTGGGGCACTTACAGACAACATACAAGAAGTAAAGCTATTTTGAAAATGTTTTGGTGCATAGCTATGCCTTTAGAATAGTTCAAAAGTATTTCATGTTCTTGCATTATGGAATTAGTTTTAAAAATTTGCTGTTTTTAGAATGGGAAATGAAGGGCTGATGACGAAAGCGGTTTGAAAAAGTCGTCGGAGCAAAAATGAGTTTAGAGAGTTGCGGGCAAAAGACGAGTCGAAAGAAAGAGGATAAGGACGATTGTATAATATATTATATTATATTATAACGATATAAATAATTATATATATTATATCACATAATATACGTTACAATTTACTCGTTTTTGCCGCCAGCGTTCTTGAATAACCTTTTTCTCCGACGAGCTTCCTACCCCCCTTCTGCTATGAGCCCCTCAATTGTGACGTTTTTTTTAGAAATTCAAAGTAATCCGTAAAGAGAAGCCCTCTAAATGTAGTAAATTATAAATCGCACGGAATGAGGTATCTTCGCAAATCTTTTTCGTATTTTATTGGAAAGTATTCACAATTTCGTTTCAAATATTATTATAAATTCAAAAGTTGCGCAAGTCCCTCCTTCACTAAGAGTTTTGAATGAAATTGAAAAGTTTTATAGAAAAATGCAGTGATTGGCTACATGAAAAAATAGTACTTCTAAAATTTTAATTTTCATTAATATCAGTATATGGCTTCAGACGCGTTTTCGGATATTTGAGGCTTTGATTATCTATATAAGTTCAATATTCAGAAATTCCAATGCTACTATTCTTTTATTATTTTTTCAAATCAATGCTAATATGAACACTAATTGTTATCTCTGAAGTTTGCCCAAGTCCTGAATTTCGAACACTAATGATGAGTGGCATAATCTTCGACTTAAGTCCCAAAATCAATTTATTTTAACAATATAATTTTCTCTTTTCCAGCCTGCCTACGTAGTGCACATATTTCCAGCCTGCGACTTTGCTAACGAAAATCTAGCACGGATCGCTCCCGACCTCCTCCACCGAGTCGCGGAGCTCTCTCACTTGCTCATCGTGATCGCCACCGTCTGAAACAGATTCGCATTCTCCTGGATTTTAATCTTTTTAATAATGTCCTCTTTTTGCGTAAATGGACGCTTCTCAAGTGGCATGAAGCCTGGAGTGTCTTAGCGGACGGACAATAAAAAATGTATCGGATTCGAACGACACGAGGAAGTACAAATTTCTCTCTCCGTCATCAGTCGCACCGTGACAATCAAGCGGACGAACTGGCCGAAAGTCAGATTCGCGTCGCGTCTCCAACTCACGAGAGAAATAGAAAATTCCTTTATAAAAAAAGGAAATCGCGAAGTGACTAGCGAAATTCTTCTCTTCCGCGTGTCTCTTCGCTAAAAAAAATGCAAAAAAAAAAAAAAAAAAAACAGGAAATTGCTGAAGCCAAAGCGAAGTTGGAAACCAAGAGTGTTGTAAACTTTCGTTCGTGATAGAATTTAATTTATAAAATTTGAACACTTTTGGTTTCCGAATTTGAGTATCTTTTTCAAACATGTCAAGCAACCCAACTCTTTCGAATGTCGAGTTGATAAGGAAGAATTTCTTTATGAAGAACTATTGAATTCAAGAATCTAGGGTTCATAGTTCTCGTGGGGAGGAACGCAGACGCGCCCTACTTGGACCTAGTAGATTCCCTAAGGAAACCACACTCTACCCTCTATACATGAGCTAAATATTAAGGCATAGTCGTTAATACTGTACCAATTTAAGCGAGCCGGCAAAGGCATAACTACTGTGATTTTAATTATTTAACGATATGTATCTGCATAAAAACATAAGGAAGACCGTCTCTGGTCCGCGCGATATGTGATGTGTTTTTGTATAATATTACTCTATATAAATACCTATGTATTATAATACTGTATCGATAGTCACCGCCGCCGTTGCTGCTCTTGTTGAAAGAAGATAGAGAGAAAATTAATCGAGACCTCTAGAAATGGGAAAGAAATTAGAGAAAGATAGGGGAGAATATAAAGAAAACCGAGGGCTACTACTTATGTAGCTTTATCCCTAGTGTACCATAAATTCCCATAGCAGGATGTAAAATATTATTCTAGCGCTATGTACATTATTGGAAGATTTGTAATATTCATTATTACTCTCGATTCTTTATTATCGACATTATTGCTACGATTATAATTATACATTAATTATTATTATTATTACTACTTCTACTACCGAATACTACGTTACTACTCTATGCTACTACTATCGAACCTACTACTACTACTACTACTACTACTACCGCTGCTATTAATTATCATTAACGTTGTTACACAGGCTAGTAAGAACCGTACTGAGCGTTGAATATACCTATACCTATAATTTAAAAGAACATCTTTTGTAGTGTACGTCTCAAGCGACCAATGTGGCGTTGATCGTCTGAAGAAACCACTTTGATTTCCGAGTTGGTCCCCTCGTTTTGGTACACATCTCTCGGTAAACAGCTGACAGGTTTAGTAAGGGTTTAGTAAAGGTTTAGTAAAAGCCTTAAAATGCTTTTAAACTTTCCCAAGTTCTTTTTGAATCTTCCAACTTCCTTAACTTCTTTGGAATTCCTCTAATGCAATTCCAAAGAATTCAAAAGAATGACAAGAATTAAAAATAATACACTGCACCTGAAAATAATAATACTAAACCTATCTGCTTTTTAATTTGGCATTTAGCGCCGCGTACGCATGCTGAGACGAGGGTTAAATTTAAAAAGCAGAGTGATTCGTTTAGACTACCAACGCCAGAGATGGTCGTTCTTGACGTAGACTTCGAGAGAGGTTCTGTAACCTGCAGGTATCGAATTACGTTTTAAAAAAAGAAATTACAAGGGGCTGAAAGCTGTCGTACCAGAGAGTACGACTGATCTCATTGAACGTTGACGCCGCCCCTCGATACACTTCCATCCCATTACTTCTACGGAACCCCGCGCATTATAGACTCTTTAGAATCGTGTCCAATGTAATAATGCGCTTACGTGTATAGACAAGAATTAACATTATATCACACAATGCCGTGAAAAAATACGAGTAATAGATAAGTAACGAGTTATTTACAATACTGTCGCTGACGCGGATAAGTCGCGCTGACCTCTAGTGAGTAACGTTGTGTAAAAAAAAAAATTGGAACCGAGAGAGCGTTCGGCTAGTTAACTCGGATTCTTGATATTCACAATCCAGGACATAAATCGGCATAATTTACGTTTTTCTTTTTTTTCCTTTTGTTTAAAATGAGTCCCAAACAGAGAACACTTGGGATGATTTAAAATGAATGTATATTTATCTTCTTTTGACTGTGATTTTATTGTAGGAAAGGCGTCTTTGTGTGCGGTATCATTTCCAATTGAATACGAAATTTTCGAATTTCAAACACTCTCTCGATTTCTTGATAATCAATAATTTAAGGCAGCGCAGATACTCGTTGAGCGTGTGCATGTACAGTGTAAAAGATGCGTTGTGCATATGTACAGTGTAGAAGTAAAAATTGAGCGAGCGAAATAATGAAAAACACATATATTAGAGTTATGAGTTTAAGTATATATCGGACGCCCTCGACGTGTAAATTGTGCGGAATTTTTTCAATTTCTATTTAATTTTGTTAGAGTTTTTGTTTTCTTTTTTTTGCGGATTAGGTAATAAAGGATCAGGCACAATATACACGTCGAAGCGTTGAAAAAATCTATCGTGTAAAATATCTGTGAATATTATGATTTAGTTTCTTCCTATTCTAGGCTACTGGTATAAAAAAGATTATGTTATTCGCATAAGAAAAATGTACAGATATCACATTTTTGTTTTGTGTTTTACTGTAGCTATTGATAATTATATGGATATTAACGATAATAATAACTATGATTAAAAAAACTTAAGTTTGAGTCTTATTACTCCGGGTACTAACGATTCCCATTATCATGAACCATATTAAGTCCTAATTTTAATTTGATTCAGGTATGTCAGTCTCAGGGTGGCGCCATGACCGTTAAACCGAGAATTTAATTAAAAACCGGGAATTTGCTTGACTCAATCTAGACTCTTAAAAAATTCTACCGAAAAAATACGAAAAATGACCACTTTCTGATTCTAAAAATATTTAAATATATCTAAACGTCATGAGAGAAAGAATTTCATCCTCTTCAATTATAAGAAAAACGTTTTGCAAATTTGTTCCTTTTTGAGATTTTTTTAACTGACTCAAACTTGATAATAGAATTGATGATAGCCCAAATCTACAGGAAGAATAATTATCTTCATTTTAAGAAGAAAATGTGTATATCACGTTTTATTTGCTTTTCCTTATTTATCTGGATTGGGACAGGGGATTTCAGAAAATAATTATAGTTTTTATTTTAGGGCAGGGAGTTTCAGTAGAGGAAGATATAATTTCACTTGGAACAGGGAATTTTTTACATGGAACGTGAACTTTTTAAACTAATTAGAATTCGGATTTAGAGGGGAGGAAAGTAAAAAAATCGTTTTTCCAATTCAAAATTCGTCGCGATTTTAAAGTTCCCTCTTCTTAATTTTAAATAGATAAAGTATTTCAAGCAGTCTCAAGAGTAGAAGTAGCATTCCGAAGAAGAAATATCCCTAAATTATGACAGAAAGTTTGTTTACATTGTTTATTGCAAATTCATCTATTTTGTGCTAAAAAATGAACTACTTGTTTGGAATTCAAACTTGTTTTTTTTTTAAATCAAATTTTGTTGTTAAAATTGCATTATTTCGATTAAAACTTCACCTCTGGTTAAAATTGTAACTACTTTGTTAAAAATCAATTCATCTTTTTTGGTGAAAATCAAGTATTTAGTTTAAGGTTCATTTTTTAATTTGTGAATTTAACTATTTCTTTGAGAATGAAATTCGTGGAAAATTTTCCTTTTCTATAGAAAACTAATCTTCATGGTCAAGAAAACATCTTTTTGCTTAAAATACATGTATCCATTTGAACATTCATCATTATACCTGAAAATTTACCAGTTTGGATGAAAATTCACTAACTTCTGCTGAAAATTCAAATGTTTGATTTTTAGTGAAAAATTTACCTTTTCTAGTTAAAAATTTGACATTTCGGTGAAAATTCGTCTTTTTGAATTAAAGATTCAAACCGACGGCAGTAGCTGCGTGGTGGTTTCCGACTTGGGCGGGATCTCGAATGTCAAGCATGAACGGGCGCGGTTAGCGCTCGGGTGGGGCTTGTGTTTTCACTACGTTCAACTACTACTACTGTCGAGCGGGAGATTTGACACCGAGGATCGGTGTAGGCATTCGATGCTATCGAGTGTCTACATCTTAATTCTAAACCCGCCTGTCGATAATCGACTGCGCTCAGGAGTTTTGGTTTTCTGCAGTTTTCCTCTCCTCTGACCAAATGTTCAGGCG
>WSXT02000006.1:2992127-3009394 GCA_011762715.2 Neuroterus valhalla
AAGAATGGTTGATATTTCAACCAACAAAATTTTGAATATCAAATCAAAACAAGCTGAATTCAAATTCAAGTTGAATTCAACCAACTGAAATAATGAATTTTTAACCGGAGAAATGAATTTTCATCCAAAAGATGCAATTTTAAGGGATACAGATTTGTTAAAAATCGGTTTAACTCTCAACCAAGTAGTTGAATTATCAAATTAGGAAGAGAAGTTTTTATCGAAAAGAAGAATGGTTGATATTTCAACCAAAAAAGTTTTGAATTTCAAATCAAAACAAGCTCAATTCAAATTCAAATCCAAGTTGAATTTAACCAACTGAAATAATAATCTTCAACCGGAAAAATTTATTTTTAACAAAGCAGTTCGACTTCCTGAATTTCCCACAAAACAAGGTGTATCCTTGATGGCAAACGTAATACTTTGTTGATACTTCAATAGAAACAGAATTTTATTTTAAATATAAAATAGTTGAATTTTCAAATTAAATTTTCATATGAAAAACTATATTTTTTTTTACAAAAACCCATACATTTTCAACAAACTCGATCAAATTTCAAAAAAATAATCAAATTCGTAAATAAAGAGATGGAATGCCAACTAAAACAATTAATCTTAAACGAAGGAATGAATTTTTACTTGCAACCAAGCATTCGATTTGTCAACCAAAACATATTATATTTCTACCAGAAGAGATGAAGTTTTACACCAAAAACAAAAAATTCACCTAAACAGTATAATTTTTAACCAAGAAAAATTTTTCAGTCAAGAAAGAAAAACAACTTCATCCAAATTGTTGATGTTTTCATTCAAAAACACAAATTTTTAAACAAGAAGTATGAATTTTCGACAAAATAATTAGTTTCTGGATCAAATAATAAGATTTCAGTATTTTTAACCATTGAAAATGAAGTTCTATTAGAAGGAAACGAAATTCTATTCAAATTATGAATTTCCAAAAAAAAGGACTGTTAACAGCTGGAAATTCCAGACAAGAACGATGACTTTTTGTGAAAAAAAAAGACTTTCTAAAAATTTTTGTTTATGGACTGAAATTTCTATTTATAAAATCCCTACGGAAAATTATGTAAACCGAATACCTTTAAAACTTCTCTATAATATAAAATTTGTTGATTTTTCAGATTTTTCTAAACTTTCAACCGTCGAAAATTCATCTATGATAAACTTTTCAATATTGACAATTGAATTTTTGAAAAATTTAAGAAAATAGTATGCAAAAATGTAATATCTTTGTCACTCAACTCTTCCAGGCTTTTCTGAAAAAATTCTTTTCTCTTTCCGTTTATTCCTGAAACCATAGGGGTTCCTCCGGAATTTAATGGGTCACCCAATGTCCCATTTATCCTCACTCTGGAGTTCCCAAGACCTAGAGAAAGTTGTCGAGATTTTCGGAAATTTTCACCCATTTTTCATTTTAGTCACACTCCTTAAAGGTGACTTCAGTAAGTTTAGTTTACCTTTCAACTTTCTACTATGCGGGTGGCAAAGACATTTTTTTTTAAAGACCCTACCTGTTCCTTATCCTGCTACCGTATTCCAGACTCTGATTCCAACAATTTTTTCTTTTAGGAATTATATTTTAAAATACAAAGTTAGATGTTTCTTATTTTTTCCTAGCAAATCCAGCTCTCGTCAAACGAAACTCGAATCTTCTTCGGTCCTTTATTATCTTTGTCTTTCTCTATCCCCGACCCTAGCCACAAGCCACTTTTGCGGGTAGTTCCTTTTCATACAATGAGATTATAACTTTTGACAGGTAAAGCCAAATTGTGCCCCATAAACCCAAATGCTTCCGATACCTTCATATTTATGACAGTCACCTTTTCAGGACAGGTTCAAAGTCAGGTGGCCTATTATCCTTTTATTACTCAAATTTGACTTCCGTGCAGAAACTCTCAACGGAAAATGCTCGAAATTTCCATAAAAAAAAAGGAGATTTTTTTCAAAATCGTTTCTCTGATTCAGATAGGAACCAGTGTAACAGAATGTTCAAGTCGATCCTTGCGAATGAAGATAGTTAGGGAAAAAGGAACAAGAGAGGGTTAAGGGTGATTCGAGGCTTTAAATCACTCGAGTGAATTCGAGCAGACGCCCACTTCGAGAATACGAAGACAAATTACTTCCGGTGCGATCTCTGGAGTAGCCTTAGGGTTCAACAGGATATGAAGATTGTTCGATTCTTTTTAAAATGTGGCCAATAATCGTGCCTCCAAGCAATCAAAAGTGGCTTCCAAATAGAAAAGTGTGTTTCATCAATATAACGATTGATGGTTGATGAGTGAAATTGGATTGAGAAGATAAATCTATAACTATTTCGAAATAGCTTTTAAAGTAACATTTTATACTTCTTATGATTACGATTTGGTCTTTCAACAACCAATTTTTCGGGATATCGTTGAAAAAAAAATGAAATTTCTTCACAATTACGATTCGGTCTTCTAATATTCATTTTTCAAAATATTGTTAAAAGTAACATTTTGTCTCTCATATAATGACGATTTGTATTCTTATCTAGCAACTGCTTTTCGGAATATCGTTAAAATTAACGTTATATTTTCCTAATTATTACGATTTGTGCTTCTAAAAACCACTTTTCCGGAATACTGTTGAAAGTAACATTTTATGTTTTTCAATATTAGATTTGATCTCCTGAGGACCAATTTATCGGAATATCTTTGGAAGTAACATTTCTTGTTTTTCAATATAACGATCTGATCTTCTAACTAAAATTGTGGTCGAAATATCGTTGAAAGTAACTTTTCATTTCTTCATAATTACGACTTGGTCTCCTAACCAATTTTTCAGAATATCGTTCAAAGTAACATTTCCCTAATCATTACGATTCGATCTTCTAACAATCATTTTGTTGGAATATCGTTGAGAGTAACGTTTTATTTTCCTTATTATCATTGTTTGATCTTCCAATAACCATACTGTGTCAAAATATCGTTAAAAGTAATATTCCATTTCTTTCTAATTACGATTTGGTTTCCTAACTACTTTTTCGAATTATTGTTGAAAGTAACATTTCATTTTCCTAATAAGTACGATTTGGTCTTCTAACGACTTTTTCGAATTATTGTTGAAAGTAAAATTTCATTTTCCTAATTATTACGATTTGATCTTCTAACAATCACTTCGTCGGAGTATAGTTGAAAGTAACATTTCATTCCCTCATAATTTCGATTTGTTCTTCTGAACCGCTTTTTCGAAATATGGTTTAAAGTAACTTTCAATCTCTTCATTTGGTCTTCTCACCACTTTTTCCAAATATTCTTGATAGTAAAATTTCATTTTCCTAGTTTTCACGATTTGATCTTCTAACAATCACTTTGTCGAAATATCGTGAAAAGTAACATTGCATTCCCCCATAATTACGATTTGGTCTTCTAACCACTTTTTCGAAATATGGTTGAAAGTAACTTTCAATTTCTTCATTTGGTCTTCTAACCACTTATTTCAAATATTCTTGGAAGTAAAATAATTTTTTGTTCGAAGTGAATTTTTGTCAAGCTATGAGGAAATAAAGTTTGAGACATTGAAGACTCAAATAATTACTCTCCATCGTGTCAAAGACAATATCTAAAAATATAATTGCAAATACCTTTTGTCACTCTTATTGGTTCGGGAATTTGTCAGCGACCTTACATAACAATTCAAGATCGCATTTGTCATTCGTCATTCATCGCCTCGTCAATAATACTTCTCGTTTCCCCTTTGTGTTTCTCAGCATCATCCGGTGCAACGATTTTTTTATCCGCATGCATTATTAACTGCCGCGCAATGTAAATCAAATGGAAATTATAAGAATAGCTAATGATTCCACAAATTGCTCGAGCTCATTGTGATTCAGGATATTGGCCCGCCATTGAAAAAGGACGAACTTCCTGTCTGTCTACCTTTTCTATCTTATCCTCGCTTTTCTCACACTTCTATTCTTCTTCCATTGCAATATTTCTGTTCTTCAAATTTCTGCAAAGTAATGCCTTGATCGATAATTATCCCGGTTGACAGTATTATTTTTAAAACATTTCTCCCCCCCCCCCTCTCTCTCTCTTGCGGAAACTTTTTAAGTCAGATCGATTGGCAGCGGTATTTTCCACGTTGACTGTCCCGGAAGGAACTACGAGTGCAGGGGGGTGGGGGGAAGGGGGTTCTAGGCGTTCGCAATAGGAAACTGGGGTAGACTGTCCTTGTACTCTTGGGTGGTTATTGGAACGTTGGCAAGGAGACGTTACCTTCATCTATACAGGGCGCTACAAAACAAAGTCTTTCATTTTGTAATACATAAAAATAATGTGACCGGGGAAATTATGGATCAAGGCTATTTTAAAATTGATTTTATTATTATAACCATCATACTATTAGGACAAACCCCTTTCGGGGTATACATAACTCGTTTGTTCCTACCAAAAGAGTTATGATCCGTTTGTGTTTTAAACCGAGGAGGACACCACTTTCCTGCAGTTTGGTCAATCATCTCTGGTCTCTCTTAATTGGGTTTAGTGTCTATTCCAAGAATATTTTGTATGATAGTTTCATCAAGTTATTGGAAACCATGAATTTTGATTCATATTTTCTTCAGAATGATCCATAATTACCCTGGTTGACAATATAAAATATTCCTAACCGATTGTTTCTAAGACCCAATTACCAGAGGGGAAAAAATAGTACTCTAGAGAATTTTCCGTAAAAGTTAAAATCGATTCTCCGAAGTGGTTCGAGCATTCAAGACCTTGGTGCCGATACTTTTCATGAGGCTATTGTACAAGAAGGCAATGTCCGAGAGATTCTATTTTCTATACTTTTTCCCAGTTTAGAGACTTGATTGTGCAAATTGGAATTGGTAAAATCATTTCAGAAAAAAAGAAATTCAAAAATCAATGGAGGTTATTCAATGAACCCAGAAAGTAAGGAGAATCGTGAAATTGATACAATTTTTCTATTATATAGGAATGCGTAAAAAATGCTCAAAAAACGCCAATCAATCAAAGAATTACTCTGTGCCCTTTCCAACTCGGAAAACGCTCAAAACAAAACAATAATACAAAAGATGAAAAAACATGAGAAGAGATAAAAATAAAGTGGTAAAAAAGAGTGAAAGAAGAGGAAGTATTGGCGTGATCCGTGAATGGGACACCCGGTAGGTCGACTCGTAGAAGGTAGAAGTGGAATGGAGTGGGGGGTATAGAGTATAGAACGAATAGGCCAGTGCATAGAGGAAGAGCAGTGCGCTCGTTGAATGCATCAGCCATGACCTACATAGTAAACCGTGTTGTGGGCTAGGCTACCTAGGCTATTATAGCAACGAGGTACACCACCGTCGTAACTATGCGAGGGATAGATAGATAGCTGCTTCTACAGTTTACAATGTACATATTATCCCACCCATACATCAAACTCTTACTACAATATAATATCTCGCGTGCTCGGCGTTATCCGCGCGTATACACTTCACGGCACTTTAAGGCCAAAGATCTTACTTTTTCAAACATAATAAACAAAAATAGCTCACCTCGAAAATTCATATTCCGATATCTCAGAAACTAAACGTTCCAATGAACTCTGTGTAACCTTTTTCTCAATCCGAAAAGTGAACGAATTGAAAACAAAAAGGAAAATTTAATTTAGATTGATACTCTTTACAATATATATGATTAAAGTTTGTGGTTAGATTCGATTTGGGGACATCGTCTACTATCTCACAAGCTGTGCGCTCTCTAAAAAAATAATGGTGGATTAATCTTCAAAACGTTACTCTCCGTCGAAGATTTTAGATAAATAACAAAGTTTGTTTTTCACTGATGGTGCCGCTGAAGATTGAAGTTTGAGGTTGGATTCAATTTTGAGACATCATCTACTATCTCACAAGCTGTGGGCTCTCTCAAAAAATAATGGCGGATTAATCTTCAAAATGTTACTTTCCGTCGAAGATTTTCGGATAAATTAAAATGTTAGTTTCTTCCCTGATAGTGCCGCTGAAGATTGAAGTTGTATTCAATTTTAAGATGTCATCCACTGCCTCACCAGCTATGCGTTACTGAAAAAAATAATGACGGATTAATCTTAAGAATGTTACTCTCCGTCGAGGAATTGGGATAAAAAAAAGTTTGTTCTTCCCTAATGGTACCGCTGAAGATTGAACTTTGAGGTTGGATTAAATATTGAGACATCATCTACTATCTCACAAGCTGTGCGCTCTCTCAAAAAATAATGGCGGATTAATCTTCAAAACGTTACTTTCCGTCGAAGATTTTGGTTGAAGAAAAAATGTTGTCTTCCCTGATGGTGTCGATGAATATTAAAGTTTACAGTTGGACTCAATTTTAAGACGTCATCCACTATCTCACTAGCTATGCGTTCCTGAAAAAAAAATAATGGCGAATGAATCTTCCAAATGTTACTTCAATCGGAAATCCTAAATTAAAAATGAATACAAAAAAGTTTGTTCTTTCCTGCCGGTGCCGGTGAATGAAGTTTCGCTGACCTGAAACTTTCCATTGGAAACTTTTCGCGCGTTTGTGTGAAAGTTACTACTGCGTTCTAGCAATTTCCGCGGAAATCTCATTTCTAGATTCCTGAATCTATTTCGATTGCTAATTCCTAATATGGAATCAATCGCAGATGAGAAGTGATTATCAACTAGCAACTCTAAAATAGTAGCGAACGAGGATTATTACAGTTATCTTCTATCGCGTAATCTCGTTGCGTTAACGTCCCTCTTTATCCTTGACACCTTTTCTCTTCCTTCTTTCCAGCGATGAATTAAACCTCGAGATACAATTCGAAAAATGACCTGTGATTTTTTCGTGAATCGAGTCTGCATTCTACAGAAATGCTTTGAAGCACTTTTTGTCGTTAATTTGGAAGTAAAAGTTGAAAATGCCAAAATCGGAATCAATGTCCCGAAAATTCGCTTCTGGACGTTTTCTTCTTAGAGCGACCATTTGAGATAAAATCGGCGCAGGTACCCAATTTCTCGCCTTTTGTCTCTTAAATCAATGACAGTAGGGAAAGTTGAGGTGATAAGGTTGGGAACTTGCCCAGAGTAGAAAAAAATGTTTTTTCCAACTTTTACATTAATTTTTCAGCAGATGAGCAACGAGATAACCCAGTTTTGAGTCCTAATAGAACTCTTGGGAAATATTCTCGTCTATTCTAGCCTTCTAAAGAATTTTCTACCCTAATGAGCAAAAGGGTTGTTCCACCCTACCTTTTCTCCCTATATATATCTAAATCTGTAACCAAGAGAATGCTGTCTCATTTTTCCATTTTTTCATAACCTCTCCTATTTTTTTGTACCCTTTTCTCAGGTATCCTTTAGTATTTCACTTTTTAAGGTCTCAGTATCGCAGAATTACTGTCTACAGGGGCTTCCTTTTGTTCCTTTTCCTTCGATTTCACTTTTTCTTTCCTTGCAAAGGAAGTGGGCGTAAGTACACGCGTACACATTCTGCTGACAATAGACCCTCGAAATTCGACAAGCATTCAGCAAAAATGGGTCAGGGACGGAACATGGTGCCCTTTTTCTTGATGTGGGAGAGGAAAAAAGTACCTTCCGAGTCCCCATCGAAAAGTTTCTGTTCTTAGGGAACAATTGTGATTCGATTCGGATGTCTTGAAAATCGATCAGGGATTATAAAGAATATAAGGAGAAGCGAGGATGTCCTTGAAAATTAAGTAGCATAAAATACCAGAAAGTAAAAGTAGGGAAGAAGGAGAGAAAGAAGAGAATAGAGCAAAACCAACCTTTTATCTCTTCCTCAACCCTATTCTTTCTCCGTGGAACAAAAGAGACAAAAAGGAGAGAGTACACCAAAACCAACCTTTAACTCATTCCTTATTCAAAAGATGATGAAATTAATTTACTTAATCACTGGATCTTTTTTGAGCGATAGAGAGAGGTTCACACAAGACTAAAAGTAATCCACCAACACCTCGAGCCAGACACGCACTCTCGCTTTCAGCGGAGGAAGTGGGTCGCTCACATTGACACGGCTCGTCGAGTCGCTTCCGGTATCGAAATTTCCGGCTTTGGAAATCGAGAGTTGAGATCCCAACTCTTCAAAAAAGCCTTCTTCATTTTCCATTTCACAACAATTCGTTAATTTCAGAAGATTTAGTGAAAAGTTCTGATTTTGATAAATGGAAAGTGCAATTATATCAGCTATTTAATTTTCATCCACGCCTCGCAAAATTATTTATCGAGTAGCGCTTCCATTTATCGGATTTATGCTCATGCGAGTGAACTAGATACGTCATTGATATTTCTACATAATCTTGCATTCAAACGAAATTGTCCTCGCTCAATGTCCTCGAGTATAATGTACTCGATCTATAAAAACTATATAACGAGATAATTAATTACAAAAGTAAAATTCCATCCTATAATATAATCTGAAATTTTGCTGAAATCCTAATATAACTTTGAAGTTATTGCACTCTGACGAAGCTAATAATATTCATGTCACACACCGAGACTATTTAACGTTTTCACCATTGCACACATACCCGAAGAGTATTTCTACTTCCTTCTGGAGTCTCTTTCACTCTTTTTTGTGTGTCAAAGCACTTGTGAATTCATAAATTAATATGAAGCGTATCATACATACTGTTAAAAATATCTTTCGTAAATTTCAATAAAGTAATAGAAGTTTATAATCAGAATGAGCTCACATAATAGCAGGAACAAACCCACTTTGAACATTCAAATCTCAATATTTCAAAAACTACAGATTTGAGCAAATTTTTAATCAACTTTATTTAGATACGGAAAGTGAATCAATTGGAATCAAACAAATAAATATCCATACGAGCTTAAAACGTTGAAAGTTTGAGGTTAGGTTCCATTTGAAGCTGCAAGCAGACATTTTTTTGAGTGTACGCATTTACATTTACATAATATTCCCATCATTCTATAGGTATGGGGAATCGCATTCTGTCTAAAAGTTTTTGAGAAAACTCCTACTGCCTAGTAGGCAAAATGACCTAATTTCGCATCTGCCAAAAGTGCCTTAATTGGGACGTTTTATATCCGGAGTTGGGGCGTAATGAAGCGGGCTGTACAGGTGGTGCGCACCTGAAAAGTGGCGTGTGTACCTGGCTCTTTTCTGGGACACGTACACTGCATACCTGCGTGTGTACTTGAAAGAGCGGCTGAGTGCCGACCGACATCGGACATGTGATGTCACATCGAAAGAGAGAGTCGTTACCGTTACGCAATGCCAGACACGGCCAACTCGTAAATATACACGTACACACCTTACCTGCTCACTCACACTCTTACACACCTCCAAAACTGTAAATACGTGCACGTGAACCAACACTCGAAGGCAAAACGAGAAAGCTTGGTCCAGACAAACGCTGACCTTAGGTACTAAATTTCAGAACCGGAAACACGCCATTTTTTTCTGGTAACACCATTTTTACTTTTTGGTAGCATTCATCAAGCATTTTCTAACAAGTTGGTACATTTTATTGCTTGGGACCATCAAAATTACGGTTTGATATCATCAGTCATGTTTTTGCTCAAACAATTTTAGGAAAGGAGATAAAGTCTTTCCGGTCTCAAACAATGTCAATATATGCCGGAAGCGCAAAGAATGAATGTAGGAAGTGACGCGTAGGAAGTGAAATGGTTGTGTACAAAAATTCTTTTTTGCTTCGCATGGACGCCGAGCGTCGGTCGATCCGGCTAGACGTCCGCCCCTACGCGTCGACGTACTCTTATCAAGGTCAACCAAGGTTAAACAATAAACGTGTTCAGCATACAGTCTCACTCCCAACGCCGAGGGGGGTCAATTTAATTGTTAATTTCCGAAATTTAATGGGCTCGTAAATAAAACATGTCCTGCAAACGACCACGACCCCGGAAGTCTCGAAAAACGAGCCACAAAACAATTGATCCTGTTATTCACCTTCCAGTCGTGTGAAAATGAAATTTGTAACGATGATATTTTTCGCTAGTCAAACCGCAGGTATACTCTTGCGATATATGGAAATTGGTTGATAATTGTTTGATTACTATGTGGAAGTTGTGGTTCCCCCTATCGCGTGCTTTAAGATAATACTACTCGGAAGACGATCTGAAATGCACCCCATCAACGATAGGATCTAGCAAGGACGCGTTTAACGTCCAAGCAGACAATTGAGAGGAATATGTAATTCCAACTTGAACCATTTCCCCCCCTTTGGATCCACTCCAGGCATACTTGAATGTTCATTCCCTGAAAGAAAACCAACGAGAAATGGATTCCGCGTAGGGAATTTCGTAACTGTACGACCATAAAAATTACATGACTACCAGCTTCATCAAATCAAGCATTTCCTGCAGAAAAATAAAATTTTAGTACTCAATAAACTGCCTAATTTTTTTCGCATATGTAAACATTCAATTTTAATGATGACAAAACAGATTACATAACAACCATTTCGGTAATATAGAGATCTTGAACCCATTATTACGTTTCTTAGACTCGTATCTGCTTTCCAATTTGCTCGATTAATTAATAGTATAGATAAAGCAAAAGATGACGAGATATACAGATTCGCATAATTACACATCTCTACTTTCTCGTGGTAAACGAGTTTCTCCCCATTCCTTGCAACAATCGACACATAAATTAAAAATACAAAGTTACACCTTACATAAAAACACCTCATATTATTCTCATAATTTGTTTTTTTCTTCAAGACTTTTTGATTACGATTACCCTGGCTTAGTCTGAGAGAAATATCAAAGTTGAAAAAATTGTGAGTGCAGAAAAGCGTTTATAAGAAAATATTATTTCCTCAGCATACCGAGGTCCGAGAAAGATCAAGACGATTTTCGCCTTGGGGCATTCTGCAATATAACGCGCGAGGAGCGGCATTCTTCTCACGGTGTTATGACACTCACTCGATTGTCATGAAACGATCAGAGCAGACTACACACCTCTCTAAGCCCCAAGCTCTCGCTGGAGAGAGATTGCTCAATATTTCCTCTCATTTTTCAACATTCCTATTCGTTCCTAAAATTTTATTTCCTAACTTTTCACCCAAAAAAAAACCCAACAGAGTCGAGAATTACCTAATGAACCTGCCAGCGCACACCGTGAGGTGGTACTCTCTGAAAAGAAGGCAGAAACATTACAGTGGGTCAAGGAGAGACTACAGCTTTCACTTCCTCTCCGCTACGCGCTATCGCTGTCTCTCATTGGACAACTCTTATTTTTTTCTCGTCCCTTTTCTTGCCACAAAACGGAAGAAACGGCACCTAAGATTAATGTGTCACTTGCCTATAATTGTCACAAAATCTTGACACACGAATAGTTTTATAATGTATATATTTTTCTATGATTCCAGTTGATACAAGGGAAGTCCAACCTCATGATACGGGAGAAAAAGAGGCCCTAGGATTGGCCACTGTTAAAGCTGAACCTGGTTCCACGACGGGAAATCGTCTTCTACATGGTATCCTTTCCCAGCACCCTCAGCAACATTCGTTGGGTGTGCAAAATGGATATGGTCGACATCTGGCGAATCATCCTCAGTTGAGCCAACCACCCTACACTGCCTCCATTGCCACCACCAGCACTCCAGGTAATAAATTCTTTTCTCTATATATTATAAAAAGATGTTGTGGCTGCATTTTCAGGAGTTCCATTAAGGAGGCCTGCAAAGGACTGCAAAGCCTTACTAAAGGCCTCCAGAGCCTTACTGAAGGCCGGCAGAGCCTTACTAAAGGCCTGCAGAGCCTTACTTGAGGTGCTTCATCAAGGATAGGCTTTCGCTGAGGGGGAAATTCTCTTACACTGGTGAATTGTTAGTTGTAATATTTTTCCTACCTCATCTTAAGACCCTAATAAAGCCTTGGTCAGACGGCTTTTTCCAAATATAGCGTTGTTATTTGTTTTTGTTTAAATTTAAAATCAAGTAATTTTTGCGCCTGCGAAATCGGACCTGTCGTACTCCTCTAATAGGCATGGCAGTCACGCCAATAACTTTTATTCGAGGAGTACGACGGGTCCGATTTCACAGGCGCAAAAAGTACTTGATTCTAAATTTAAACAAAAACAAATAACAACGCAATATTTGGAATAAAGCCGTCTGAAAAAGGCTTCATTAGGGTCTAAAGATGAGGTGGGAAAAATATTACAACTAACAATTCACCAGTGTAAGAAAATTTTCCCCTCAGCGAAAGCCTGTCCTTGATGAAGCACCTTAAGGCAGAGAGGTTCCAGCTCGGATCCGCTCACGAGGACCTCGAGATCCTCCCCCGAGGGCCTCCATTTTCCATTAATTGCCTCTGCGCTTTTTTTTAGTAGAAAGAATACTTCAGACGCAAACAAACATCAATTAATAATTTCAAGACTCTCTTTCTTATAGTTGAAAACAGTCTTGGAAGAAAGTTGTGAAATCGAACGCGTTCTAAATTACACTCCGTATAGTTTTCATCACCTTTTGAAATTTCCTATTGTTGAAGAAAGTTGAAGTGTATCAACGGAAATTGTACTTGAGAAACGGTAATGTCCGGTTGAATTTGGCATCGGGAGTCACTTGCAGGCCCTTTAACTGTGAAAAAATCAATATTGCTAGAATTTAAAGCTCCCGAGTAGAATTTTAATGATCGCATAATCTGCTCTGCTTGTGCAAAACCCTTGAGGACTGGTTTGAGACGTTAAACTCGGCACCGTGGGAAGCAGAGCCAATATGCATACAGCATACCCAATGACCGGATGACCTTCGACCGTTGCATAAAGATAGGTTTAATTGACGCTGCACGCGAAAACACGTTCCGTTGCGTTCGATAAAGCGAGAAATGAATCTCCCGAGTTTAGAGGTAAACTCCATAAGCTCCCGACGTGTGTAAATGCTGTACGAGCCAAGCCAAGCGAAACCAGCCTTGATTTCACAATTTCACTTCCAGGATACGCGAAGATCTAACAACAAATGGAAAAGTCTCTAGAAATTGCTAATTTACGACCCGCAGAATGAACACCTTGCCAAGAACTTCCGTGCATTAACTCTTGAAGGAAAGAGAGAGAGAGAGAAAAAAAGACAGAAACTGGGGCAGTCAATATTCTCTCGGATTTCACTGACCAGCTGTTCATGACATCCGTTAGTTTATAGAGTTGTGTGAATTAACTAATAACTGAACTAATGAAATTTTTCACTTCTGTTTCCGGAAAATGGAAAAAACAAATATTTGGAAACAGGAAGTGGATCACTGCCAGCGAGTCCAGCTGACAGCGGTGTCAGCGATGTCGAATCAAGCACATCCTCTGGCGGTAACGAGGACGCGAATCTCCTTCTGAAAGCCAGGCTCAACCCCAACTCGTCCCTCCAGCCAAGCCTCGCATCGTCTCATCATTCTCACCTAACAGCAGGTGAGTCCCTAATAGGAGATTAAGAAAAGCAAACAAACAATTGCCACCCAGTGGCGGTACAACAAATGGGTTCATCAAGTCTATTAAAATCTAAAGAAAAACTTTGAAATTCTACTCTAAGCATTCTCTCCTTCTAATAATTCTTGCTTCCCTTCTTGTGACTTCTCTTGATTATCTCCGGGTCGAAGAAATGTTCGTTTTATCCTTTTGTTCGAAAGAATTGGCTAAATTGCGGAATCTTGGGATTTTAATTAGATATGAGACTAGGTGTTTTTACATGCTATTATTAATGTTGTTTGCTAAGTCAATTTTGATAATTATTTTTAGCAGCCTTGGGAAGGTCAGCGTGCCACAGTCCAGGACTCTACCCCTCAACGACGGGATTTTTGCCGCCGACGTTCAACCCCCATCAACACCACCCCTCCCAATACCACCCCCATAGAGGCAGCTCACCACACCATCAACACAGTAATCATGGAATGGGCCCTGCCATGGGCCCACCACACCATCACCATCTCCACCAACCTCCAAATCTGCAACACCTGCATTATCGTCAAGCACCTACCTGTAAGTATATACCATTCTCTAACAATTATATTTTTTATTCCAGGCTAAGATGGTTCGCTCTTATCGGTTAATATTTACCATCTTATGTAAGATGATCTTTCAAATAATATTTCGTCTCTTGAGTAAAGCAAAGCAAAGGTTTATTCTGTCGGAAATTCTCAAATAATACATATTAGCATGCGTTTTTCAATCTTGTGAGTACTTGATATCATGATTAGATAATAAAGTTACTATGCTTGTAAGATTTCGATAAGTTGTAGCGCCTCTTGAGAATATTTTTTTAAAGGTCATGCCGGCGAATAATTTTTAATATCAATAACTCGTAAACTTGGAAGGAAATGGTGGAAGGAAAAATCTTGCCTCATGCATATTTAATCATTTTTTTGTGAAAGAAAGTTAATTTGGCGGCTCTTGTCGACAGGTGACTGTAGTTGACCGAGATTCAATCCCGGTTTTGTTTAACCAATTCTTGATAAAATCTTTCAGCAGATGTGTGTGATCTTTTTCTTTCTTTGTTTTTAAAACCGGAAAGTCTTATCAGACGTACGTACGTGTTTAATTTAGGAATTAGATCTTGATTAGCCTCTTACTGATTGCTTATCAGCAAATGAGAGGAACCACTGAGTGAAAGGTATAAAAAAATGTTTGTTCCTGGATAAGTTTTTATAAATGATAAAAGGATTCTGATAAAAGTTGATGTATACCTTACGTAAAAATCCGTCCCGTTAATATAAAATTAATTCAGAGAATCGAAAACATTGTAAAAAAAACTGGATAAAAAGTGAAAGGTTACAATCTAGAGCAAAAAAGGGGTTATCGAAAGTGAAATACGTCTGGCGTATACAAGATTGCAGGTTCGGGAATTGATGTTGACCATAAAAGTGAAGGAAAAAAATTGGAAAAATCAGCTTGAATTCAAGATAATGCACCTTGTGAAAGAGGAAATGTCTTACATATCGTTTAACAACGTGGAATATGCTTTGCTCGTGACCCAGTTCTTGCCTTCTGTCCCGCCAACCCAGATTTCCTTTCAGAAAAAATTCGCCCGAATACCAGCCCCTTCATATTTTCAACACCTAGTCTTTCCTCTCTTTTATTTTAATAAAGAATAACCCCCGTATTTATACAGAAAATTGATAAAATATTGAAGGTTACGGTTTTTAAGGTAAGCGGTTTGTATCGAGTGGTTTCACTTTCCGCTCACATAATCCAAGCAGCATACCTTAATTTGACGTTTGGAAACACGTATGCGAATTGGGACAAATTTGCGCGGCCTCGTTTTTCGCCGGGCGGCGCTTCGTGCGCGTATTATAATTGCGTTACACGTTATACGGCCCACAATGGTGGAGGAGGAGTACGCGGCATGCGCGGAGCACACTCAGCAGACCGGCGAGTAAAAGTGTGCCGGATTGTATAATCGAACGTGAATAAGCAAAATGTTACGCCATACCGATTTGGTAACGGGGCCCCACTACCACTTTCCTCCGGCAGCTTCGTGTTCCCATTGCGGCTGGCCGCGAATCGAGATTGTTCGAAACTTGGTAAAATCGAGCCTGCCCCCATAAAGTAAAACCAAAACGACCATAGTTCCTCTTTTATTCTCTGTAAGTCATTGTCACACCATCCTCTTTTCATAATATATAGTGGACCAACAAGTCCTAAAGTTGTTATACTATAGACGTCTTTTGGCGAACATCTTGACGGACTCAAGATCTTCTAAAGACATGAAAAGATCCAAAGGATGCCTTGAAGATGCCAAGTGAGGAGTAGATTTTGAGTACTTCTTTAGAATATATACCCTCTCTGACAAAGCCCTTACGGAAGAGAAAAGAACCTTTCACCGCAAAATTATTTAATTTAACCTTACTTCCAAGACCTTTTCGGTTTCAGTTTTACTTGATTTAATAGATTCCGTGTTGAATCGAGTGTCCGAATTCGCTGTAGGCAGACAACCAGCTCTGTGTCAATGTTTCGTAACACCCGTTGATTTCACTTTCGTTGCGTTCGATATCGAAAGCTCCAACGGACGCGCTCTGGGAACAATATTGGGAATTACCGAATAGCAACCGATGTTTGGTAGGAAATCAGATTATTTTCACCTCAATTCATATCTTTCTCGACAATTTTTTCGAATTAGACTAAAAATTAGGATTAAAATTCAATAGGAAGGACTATTTTCCCGCTTGAAAATCTTGGCAGCACTTTTCCAATCTGTTTTGTCTCTCAACAAATTAAAAATACACTTTTCCACTGCACTCAGTCGCAAAATTTGTAAGAGTCTTGGCATCGTGCACTGTTTTCGCCACGGAAAATACGCAAAAATGCGGCAGCTCGTCGGCACCTCTTTTCCTGTGGATCGAGTATGTCCTGGTTGCCCTAGATCAAGTATTCCCAAGAGTATTTTTAAAATATGATCAGGCACGAAGCAGCAGCGTCGTAATTCGTTCCTTGGATAACTGCGAAACATAAACAGGAAAAGCAACGAAATAAATGGAGATGATGGAACAAAATCTTCAACTAAGGGGAATTATGGCTCACTAATTCTCAAGAACACGACTCGCGAGAATTGTGCGAAAGTAGTAAACAGAATAATCGACCCATTGTCAGCAAATTCTCCACTTGTTGTTAATTTGACTGTAATTGTACTTAAAAAATCATTATTCGATTCAAGACAAAAAGCGAGTCTTTAACTGGAAGAATGTTGAACTGGGGATTTCTTAATAATGAATGAAATAATCGAAAATATAAAAATGACACTTCTCCATCAACGATTTTATAACATTGTAGATCATTTCTCCAATAAATAATAACTCGTTTCGATCCGTGTAATGCAAACAAAAACAATCACCGTAGTGCGTATGTGATAGGGCGACGGCTTTCGATAAGAACGAATGACGTTTTAGACTATAGAGTTATAGACTGCTTCATACCGCTCTCAGTGGGGAGCGAAGGATAGAGAGAAAGAGAACGAGCAAGCAAAAGAGAAATGAAAAAAGCGAGAGAAAGTTAGAGACGGAAAAGCCCGCACTTCCCCCGACATTCTCTCAGTGTTACCGTTACGCGATATTCTGAACTTCCCCTTATTTGTTAGTTCACATCGTGACATTAAAAGTTACCATTTCAGAAAAAGAGCTCCAATTCGACTGCAACTCTTAAAAAGAGCGATTTGAATAAAAACCAGTGTTTGACACGTTACTGGCTAAATGGAACGCGTTATCGTTACCGTTACTGTCTAAAAATATGTAACGCGTTACCGTTACCGTTACTTTAACAAAAAAGTAACGCGTTACCGTTACCGTTACTGAAAAAAGT
>WSXT02000006.1:3009494-3035967 GCA_011762715.2 Neuroterus valhalla
ACTCTTCCTGGTCCAAGCTTGGACCACTTTCTGGTCCATTGAACCAGAAAGTCGTCTGTTGGACCGGAAAGTCAGTTCATTGGACCAGAATTACAGGTTTGGTTATTGCTTGGACCAGAATTTCAGTCTAAGGGATTTACAGTGAGTGAAAAAAATTAGGCAACGAAACTTCTCCACCGTTTTGGAGAAACTTTTATCGAGTGCGCAGCACGATACTGTCGATGAGAATGTATTCGTTAAAGCCAGAGAAGCTTTAACAAAAGAGAATTCACACTCATCAAATTAAAGTACTTGACATTTCGCTTTTGAGTTTCACAAGCAGTTTCTACAACTGTAGGGAGGTACAAAAGCCGAGCGCGGAGCGCGAGGTGAGATAACCTTCGAGCGCGAAGCGCGAGATCCGAAAGACGCGCGCCCTAGGCGCGCTCAAACTTGCGAGTGAAGCGCGCGATGAGAATGTGCCCGCGCAGCGGGCAGATTTTTTTTTACACTTGGCCAGCATTTACAAAGTTTCAATTGTATGTTTTTTGTGAAATAATATTTTTTATCGACTTCCTTTTCTGTGATTTGATCAAATGGTAAACCTTTTTGTGAATAAAAAAAAGACTTCACGATATTATAAATAATAGACAGGTCATATTGTTCACGATTATCTTTTTAGAAATAGAGAAAAGAAATATGTGATCTGAATAGAAACTCGAGTTTGACAATTATATAAATTAAATTTTGGGTACTCAAGGATATAATATATAATGTTCATAATATATCATATATTTACCAAGTTTTGAAAAACATTTTCAAAAGCGTGGTTTTTAACCAAGAAACATTTTAAAAAATGTATAAATATCTCTAATGATTGTTTGTTTTTCCCATTGAACAATAATGAATAGGCATTTGAATGCTAAATTATCAATAATTGCAGTGGCAAATATTTACTATTCTCAACAGTAATTATCTATTAAGGTAATTGGTGAAAATTCACCTATTCAAATATTTAACACTATTCTCAATAGTAAAAATCTTCTAATCAAACTAGAAAATAAGTGAATATTGACTTTTTCATTAGTTGTTTACTAATCTTTCGGTGAAAATAAACAAATATAACGAGACAAAATCTACTAATTACAGTAGTGGATTTCTACTTAAGTTTATGAATAGTAATTCACTGCTTTCTCCAGTCATAACTTACTAATTTAATAAGTGGGCAAAAATCACTATTTCAATTATAGTGGATTTTTCACTAATCTTTAGTGGCTCACCTATTTATCGTGCATCAAATTGAAGTAGGACTACTTTTTTTTAGAATTTGTTTCATTTTGTATTTTGCGGCTTCAGAGTCCATAAATGGTGAAGAAGGTTCAGATTCACATCAGAAGTTTCGGCCCCATATACGGACCCTTTAAATACCGTGAATTAGAAAACCAGCCTTATGGTAATTCTTCATTCTACAGTACTTCGGTAAATATTAGTCCCTTGTAGATGTGGCATGGATTTTCCCAGAAAGAACTGTGAAAATCAGTTTTTTTTTGTGGATTTTGATTAAAATTAAAAAATCGGAACTGGACAAGTGCGAAATGGGTTCGGATTGGTCAAGAATGATAGATATGATAGCGCAAGAGCGCATGTCGCACTGACAAAATGTAAATGGCTCCATCCATCTAACGCCGACAAAAAGGCAGTCAGGCCAACTGTCGACCGGCGATTACAGGATAGATTAAAGCAAACTACCCCTTCGTTTCGTCAGGCAATCTATCAACCCCCACGCGCCTCAACATTGGCACGAGTTCTATCAAAATCTAGATTATTGGTGCATGCGTCCATTCAAAATTACCACTTTCTCACGACTTTCCGGAAAAACCGGGAAAATCGTCAAATGACCGGGAACTTGATTCAGTGACCTGCTTTTATTCCTCTATTCCACTTCAATGCAAATTTAAAGTATTTGGATAGCTATGTTATTACTTTCAGTTTTTCTGAAGTAGAACTTCTATGCGAGCGTTGTCAGTTGGCAGAGCGGTGACGCTCCCAGTGAAACGGTGATGATCTGAATGCAGAGTGTACACTGTCCCCCTATATTTCCTTGCTTCGTTCCCGCTACGCAGTACGCAACCCCGAAAGGGTCGTGCTTTATTTCGAGGGTCCATCTATAAACTACGTTACAAATTTTGAGCTGTTTTTGATTCATAAAGCCCGCTCCTCCCCCTCTCTTTGATCTTGATCATTTTTGTTTGTCCCTTTCAAACCAAAAAGACCAAATTTTAAGAAAACATTCGAACTTTCGACCAAAAAAGAATAATCTACCAAAATAGTAATAGTTTTCAATAGAAATCTGTATCAAAAAATAGTCCAATGTTCAAGCCAATGAGACGAATTTCTTAAATGAATCTTATTTTCAACCAAGAAATATCACTTTCCCAAAATAAAAGAGAAATTTTAGATTGGAAAGGATGAATTATTCATGAAATAGTTGAGTTATCTATCAAAAAATATGACTAGCTCATAGTTGCTCAATATTCAACAAAATAATCTGAATCCCAACAGAACAGGTCAATTTTCGCATTTTCATTCGAGTAGTTGCATTTTTGACCTATAGATGACCTAGATAGACGAATTTTCAACCAAGGAAATAAATTTTTTATCAAGAGACAATTATTGCAGAATACATAAACTTTTAGCCACTATAATTCATAAACCAGTTTAAAAATTTATTCTCCAGAAAAAATTGAACGTATTTTCAAGCAGTTCAATCCAACAGGATGAATTCTCAATTAATATAGTTTAATCCTAAAATAAATAGATGAGTTTCCAACAAGGAAATTGATTTTGAATCAAGAAAGATAAATGTTCAACCAAAAATTCCAAATTTTAACTAAAAAGTATACATTTCCAACAAGAATTGAATCCTCAGATTTTCAGTTTCAAAAATTGATTTTAACGAAAAATATACAAATTTTCAACTTGTTGAACTCAAGGAATCAAGAATATTATTTTTTCCAAATAGGTTAATCCCTAATGTATTTCTCATCATAAAGAGTAGAGTTCCATCAGAATCACTAAAATATATATACATAAATTCTAACTTGAAATTTTTGACAGAAAATTTTATTTTCAATCGAGAAACATGACCTTTCCAGAAGAAAGGTAACTAAATGAACAAAATTTTCAACAAAATAATCGAAATCCTCATAAAAGAGTTGAATTATCAACACATTACGTGAAGTTTTGACCTGATGAGGAAATTTGAACAAAGACAAATTTTTCCAGTAAAAAATGTAATACTCATATCACTTGAAATATTCACTCCCTACCAAAAAAAAATTTATTTGTAACTATTTGAATTGAACGAAAAAAAGAATTTTTAACAAATATTTGAATCCTAAATAGAAAGATTGTATAAGTTTGATCATTTTCAACCAGAAAATATTATTTTTTAACAGAATAGTTGAATGCCTAAATAGGAAGATGAATTTTAACAAAGTACATAAATCTATAAATTAAGTAATAAAGCAAACAGTCGAATTATTAAACATAAAGATGAATTTTCTACTGATAAAATTTATGATCTAACAAAACATACGAATTGGAAAACAATTCTCGTTAAAAAAATGGATTGTCTATGAGGAATAAATTGATTGGGGAAAGAAATAATTGAATTTCTAACCAAATGGTAAATTTTTTTCACTAAAACAATTCAATTTCAAACTGGATTGTTGAAGATTCAAATCAAAAGATATTTGGAATTAAAACCAAAAACATTGTAGTTCAACCAATACAAAAAACAAATTTTGAACAAAATAGTTAATTTTTTAACTAATAAGATGAAGTTCCAAATGAAATAATGGATCTTTAGTAAGAAAAAGAGATTTTTAACAAGAGTTCATCATTCAACCAAGTAAGCGAATTTTAAACCGATGAGATAATTTATTGACCAAACATTTTCATTTTCCGCCCGAAAAAGATGGATTTTTAAAAATAATACATAAATTTTGAACCAAATATTTGATTCATCAAATAAAAAAGAATCATTTTCAACCAGATATGAAAGAGTTCATTTTTCGATTGGAGAATGAACTTGGAAGTTTTAGGTAACAGTCTATCATGTGATTATTTATTGAACGTTATTTATCTATTCTTTTTTAGTTAGTGCTCTAAATCCTGTTCTCTGCAGTTACATCGCAAATGAAGATTATACAAAAACGAATATTTAAACTAAATGAAAATTCAAACAGGCCTGACAGACGTGCTTTTATATATTTTTAACCATTTCCCGAAATTTTGATGCAATATTTACATTTTTCAAATTGTAAAACAGGCGGATATGAACCATGTAAATGGTAAAATGACAAGACTGCTCCCAATGAATATTAATACAAAGAAAGCTGAAAATTGTAATTTTTACTAAATTTTAAACAAAATCCGGAATTATTAACATTTTCTAATTTTCTTGGTCTTGAAGATAAATAACTCAAGACTCGAAGAAACTTATCAATATGTTTTTAGAATGTTTTCTTCCAATGAGGAGAAAAGTTAAAGTTTAAATGAAAATTGTGAAAAAGTCTTGCAGTCAACCCATTCGTGGGAGGATAATAATGAAAATCAAGTAATTGTTCTCTGCAGTTACATCCACTCTAAATTCCTTGGAATGGACTTTCATTCCAAGCAACGACTGAACTGTCAGTTTCATTCTAAGAGAATGAACTTTCATTCCCTAAGAATGAATCAGCTTGGACGTTGAGATTTCCAATCCAAGACTTAGAATGAACTGTGTTTCATTCCAAGCTGGAATGAAATGTTAGTCCAAGCGTTGGATTAACATAACCTTGCGTCAAAAGTACGACCTAACCTTATTTATAACTCTTTAAAAATAAAATTTCCACAATATTTTTTACTCTTATTTGTAGCCTATGCATAGTTTGGGTAAATTTTTTTTTCTATTTATGATCAATTTCTTCCACTACTTTTCATTTTAAATGGTTTCTTCTAAAAATTCTGAAAATGTATATATTTTTATTGAAAATAAATCAGGTTAAATAATATGATTTGTAAGAATAAGATCACTGACTAGTACAGACAATACTAGAGCTTCTTCAAAGCCTTCGGTTAGGCACTGTTAGTTTCGAAAAGCTTCCACCCTGTGGAGGTTAGTGACTTAACCTCTACACATTTCATGATTTTAATTTGACCTGTTTTCTGGAAACAATATTAAATTTCCAGGAGAGAAAGTTTTACAAGTATAAGCAGTAAAAAAATCTTTTAAGACAGTTTTTTAAATAACTTTTTTGAAAGGCTTTATATGGTGTTAGGTCACCTTAAACGATAATATATATAAACTATAGTCATACGTGAAAGACACTAAAATCAATTAATTACTTTTTTTCAATTATTCATTGTCGTCCATAACTTTCGAGTCTTCCTGCGATTTCAGCAGTTTTCTAAAAAACACACACGAAAAAGAGGTTATGTTGGTGATTTGCCCGCTTGTTCCGTTCATTCCAATTGGAATGAAAATTCATTCGAAGGTAGGACTGAAACAATTTCATTCCTAGCTTGATATGAATTATTTCATTCTAAGAGAATGAACATTTTTCAGTCGTTACATGGAATGAACTTTCATTCCAAGGAATTTAGAGTGTCGTAAATGAAGATTATATAAAAAGGAATATTTGAACTGAAATAAAATTCATCAATATGTTTTTAGAATGTTTTCTTCCAATGAGGAGAAAAGTTAAAGTTTAAATGAAAATTATGGAAAAGTCCTGCAGCCAACCCATTCGTGGGATAATAATAATGAAAATCAAGTAATTGCATTTCTTAAGAGATTTCATTTTCCAATTCATAATGAGCTGTTTCATGTACTAAAATTTGAGAAATTTGAAATTGGAAAAACCCATAAAAGTTAAAAGTTTTAATTTCAGCCGTTATCTATCATTTTAACAAACATTGAAATTTCAACTATTTTTGTAAAATTTGGAAAATGATCTTATCCTGTAATCATTCTATTCAGCAATTTTAGCTAACAGTTCATAAACTTCAGGAGATAACATGATTTTGGCGAATTCTCAAAATTCCGAAAACGGGAAAATGTAGCAAAATAATTTCCAAAACAGGAACTGCGCAGAAAGTAAAATTCCCAAATGAAGATACAACTATCAAAAATGTTTCTCCTGATGGGACTCAATATTCTTGTTTATTTTTTGATAAGGTCGATCTCATTACTGCGACAAGGTGGACAAATACGAATGATTCCCTTGAGCGGAAAGAATCTTGTACGAAACTCTATTAATCATCTCTCTAAATTTTAATTCTGTCCTGCAGGGTATTAAGGATTTTTCAATTTTAGTCTGACATAATGAATCTTGATATTCTTGTTCATTATTTGGAATCTCATCAATGTGACAAGGTGGAAAAACACGATTAGTTCCCTTGAGCGGAAAGAATCGCGTGCCGAACTCATCGGATTGATCATTTGAGCTCTGAGGTCGTTGAAATTATTTGGCAAATTGGGCAGACTGGTAGTGTCGTGTCTACAAGAGGGGTGCGAGATTACGCGCGACTGAACTAAGCCTCAGATTGGTTTAGCCGCCACGAAGGCACGCCGCACCACACAGCATCGCATCGCCTCGCCTCGTTTGATTACGCGTCACCGAACTAAACGCACCCGGAAGAGTAAGTACAGTACGTTTTCCTATCCACCATTCTCCCCCCACCCCTACCGCCCAGTCAGAATCTCTTTTTTACGAATCCCTCAGGATCTGAAAAACTAGACCCAAATTCACAGCAGGTGGGGTAATACCGATACCCAAGCACACCCCGAAGTCTCCGAGCTACCCTCTTCATTTTTTTTTCTTTTTTTTTTTTTTATTATTCCCTGCTTACGTCGCTTCTATCGTATGAATAAACATCGAATTTGGGGCAAAATTTCGGTTTACCTGCAACCTCTATTGCTTTTTTTTCCTCCAGATATCATGCAATGTGAGGAAAGGATTAGGGACGAGGAAGGGTCTTGATTTTTTTTCTTTTTCAATCAATCGATTCATCGTTTCGCGAAGCTCGGGAAAAGGATTAGGGAGGGTGGGAACTGATCAGAAGATTGGCATTTGGAGATATGTGGAGTGAGAATTTGAAGAAATATTTATTTTCAGCAGGGTTCAATAATTTCTAGATTCCTTGATTTTTTCGGATATTTGAATTAATTTTTCGAATTGATTTACATTATTAAGAGAAATTTGAGTTCAAATTATAATCACCACTCGAATAATTGTTTGTGCTGGATTAAATTGTTGCATTGAAATATAACAAGGTTTACAGTTAAGGTAAGAACGTACATAATATAACAGGTGCGAATTAGGACATAAGCAAGAGTTATAGAAAGAGTAGTTTTGCCGACTCCCTCTTCTTACTTTCCGCGAAATTGGGAATTTTTTTTTTAAACTCGTGCTTTTGAATGAAAGGAAAACTTCTGAACATGTTCGAAGAGTCGTTTTAGAGTAAAATGCAAAGATCGGTAAAAAGAAAGGGAGGTCTAAAGTTCTCAGCGATTTTATGCTTGCGACTCTTTCCATTATTCTATGTGATTGCAACACCATCTTCTTCGAACTCTTATTATTGCGGAGCACTTCAACTGTAGTTTTTCAAGAGAGTTTGGAATGCCCGTTTTCTATCCTCTTCACAAAATTCATTTATTTTCTATTTAGAAAATAGAAATTTGTATTGTTCCTTCAGTTTTTCTATTTCTCGAAAATGTTACTGAGTTCGCCGTACTTTTAAGGATCTACGTTTTTTATTCCTAAAAAATGGACCTTAGAATACCAAATCGTAATTATGTATAAAGAAAAAAGGATGTTACTATCAACGATGAATAAAAAAGTTGTTGTTATAAGATCAAATCGTAACGAAAAAAGGGAATGTTACTTTTAAAAATATCCAAGAAAGACTTGTTAGAAGACCAAATCATGATCGTGTATAAGAAAGATGAAATGTTACTTTCAACAGCAATTCAAAAAAGTTGTTGTTAAAAACCCAAATCGTAATTATAAAAAAGATTAACAGCTATGCTTTCAAAGATATTCCAGAAAAAGGGGTTGTTAGAAGGCCAAATCGTAATTGCGTATCAGGAAGATAAAATGTTACTCTCAACGATAGTTTGAGACACTTGTTGTTAAAAGACCAAATCGTAATTATAAAAAAGATTAACAGCTATACTTCCAACTATATTCCGGAATAAGGGTTGTTAGGAGGCATAAAATCGTAATTGCGTATCAGAAGGATAAGTTGTTGTTAGAAGACAAAATCGTGATTGTTTATGAGGAAGATGGACTTTTACTCTCAACAATAATTTGAAAAAGTTGCTGTTGAAAACCAAATTGTAATCATGAGAATGATAGATTGTTATACTTTCAAAGATTTTCCAAAAAAAGGGTGGTTAGAAGGCCAAATCGTAATTGCGTATCAGAAAGATGACTTGTTACCCTCAACGATATTTTGAAAAATTTGTTGTTAAAAGAAGACGTAATTATAAAAAAGATTAACTTCTTGGAGTTCAATGCAATACATCGTTGGTAATTAAATCATAAGATTCTCCATAAAATTTTAATAAAACGACAAATTTTTCAGAAAAAAGTTTAATTTTTAACAAAATAATGAGATTTATAATGAAATAAATGAACTTCTCACCTGGAACATACATTTTCAACCAAAAATCCTATTTTATTTCAAGAATCATGTACTTTCAATAAAAAGTAAAGAATTTCCGAAAAAGAGTGGTTAGAAGGCCAAATCGTAATTGCGTATCGGGAAGATGACTTGTAACTATCAACGTTAGTTTGCAAAAGTTGTTGTTGAAAGAGCAAATCGTAATTGTGTATAAGAGAAATGGAAAGTTACTTTCAGCAACAATTTGAATGAGTTGCTGTTAAGAGTCCTGATTCTAATTATTTAAAAGATTACCAGCTAAACTTTCAACGATATTCCGGAAAAAGGGTTATTAGATAGCCGAATCGTAACAGTGTTTGAATATCACTTTCAACGATAATTTGAAGAAGGCGTTATTAGAAGACTCAATCATTTTAAGAAAGGAAAAATAGCCAACTTTCAACGAAATTTGAAAAAAAAACTCTACCGAATTCAGGCTACTCCTGAAAATCGGCGTTTTACAGTTCGAAAAAATTCGTGTTTGGGAGACCAATTTTTAATAATGTATCATGGAGAAAAAATGTTACTATCACGATTGTTCAAGACAGATGTTATAAGAAGGCCAAAAACTATTGATGAGAAATAAAAAATGGAATACTTCTGATGATATTTTCAAAAAAGTGGTTCTTAAAAGAACAATTCGTAGTATAGCCTGCGCCATTATGGTGCAGGCATGTTGCAAATTTCTTGCATCTCATTTCAAACTACAACAAATTTGTGTTGCTGCTCTACTTGTTTCCGTGTCTTGAAAATGTTGCAACTTGAAAAACTACACTGATGTGGCAAACACAATAGAATCTTGTCACAAATGTTGTAGTAAAAATATGGAGGTTTTCGAACCAATTTTCAAGTAAAATAAGTTAGATACTGTAAAGATAAAAAGTATAAGGTTTTTATGGGAAAAAAGTATAATAGTAGAGCTCAGAAAAAGTCGAATATGAGGAATGGGGAGGGGGGGGGGCATAAAAAGAGGGAGCGAGCACGCGTCACCCACGTACTTTTTTGCCAAATCGTGCGGAAAGCCACGTTCTACCGTTAACGTGTGTCGCTGACAAATTATATAAATGGTGGATTCGGACAAAGCTGCGGTTATGGTGGTGCTTGCACTTCAAAGAACATCGCACAATATGGTGTCACTGAGGAAGTAGAAAAAATTAACGATTCTGGACCAACTGGACTATAAGAGACACATATTATCTATTACACCTTTAGAATTCAGACGATAGTGACAGCTCAGTGAAGGCAAGAATGATTTCCATATTCCAATCAGGATATCATAACTGCTAATATATCTCATTTTTAAAAGTACATTTACAACAAAAAATACCTTTACTAAGTGAGATTTACCATGCATCAATATTCAGGAACAACATGCTACGATTGCTATGTCTACATGTGGACTAAAAACAGATTAGGAATGTCAAACTTGTGATGAATTCAGTTAGGGTTGAAATTTCTTGATCATTAGATACATCAAGTGTACAATATTTTTCTGATATTTTCCAGAGTATCTTGAATTTTTCATGCATGAGTGGGTAAAGACGGTAGAGCAAACTCGAGCAAACTCATATCTCGATATGTCTAATAGTGGCACCATGTCAGCAGCAAAGTCTCCAGCGGAAAAACAATTTTGCCAAATTTTCTGGTAAATAGGCCTCTAATGATCGATCATATAAGGGGCTGAGTCTGACGCTTTTGCGATATAATTTATACCGTTAGATACAAACGGGGATAGCTTCCCTTATAAGTATTACGGGGGAGTATAACTCGAGGGAGGCATCTGCTGCACGTTAGATACGGGTCGAAGGGCACTGCTTGCCTTGTCATTACTTGCATTGCTCTTACTTCCCAGCAAGAGTCAAGTGGGTCAAGTAGATATGTAACTTCTATGTAACGAGGAAAACATCATAGGGTCGGATCCCATTTCATATTTTTATAAAGTCATCCATCTTTCGTTGGTTGAAGATGTTCAAAATTTGTTCCGAGATTTATAGATCTTGCGAGAAATCGGGATCATCCTCTTGTCTGCACAAATGTAATGATTTGGCTGTAAGATTGGATGAAGTTTGTTGCACAAGGAAAACCTCTGCTGCGGGATGATTCCATTCAACACTAAAAAAAGACATTTTTCCAAGTGTCATCTCTCTATAAAGCTGCTTAGTCGTGGTGAACACAACCATAATTTCATGGCTTTTTTTTTCAACAAGGATTCGAAACAGCACTTGGGTTGTTCGAAATCGATGTCCCTTCAAAGAAAAGCAATGGGATGGTGATAAATCTACGAGATCTGCTATCTGTCGAAATGGACATAAGAGGCACGTGTTACCCAGCAAGGCTGACCCTGTCCCTTACCATGGCCATCGTCATCATCACCCTGAGCCCCATCCCGATTGGGGTCCTTCGTCCTTTTGTCGTATGACACCCTGTTTGCTTCTTAACGTTCTTCCTTCTCTTTTTCTCTCTCTCTCGTTTTCTCATTTCCCAGCCACTCCGTCCCTCGTATAGTACTTTGTACAATATTCCAGAATCCATGGTGTGAACCTTGATGGTGTCCTCTGTGCAGGAAGCCAGACCCCCCTGGACTTAATTGAACTTGTTCGCAACTCATAACGAGAAGTCGAGTAAGTGCTCCGGTTATAATTCACGGGAAACAATCACGCCTTTGATGTAGCACCACCGATTGTCTCGACGATTCAAGTCACGATACGTAACTTCAACTCCTCATCATTTCACAGGATAATTCTCAACGCGAGAACTTCCTCGGCCTCTACGCTTCAAAGGAATTATACTTTGTACCTCATCTCCGAAGAAGCCAATCAGGCTCAAATGAATCTCGAGGGTGAAGAATTTCCAGTTAGATGGGTGAGAGGAACTTCAGTTTGTTTGGCAATTATGTCTTGATATTTAAGGTTTCCCACTTGTTGCTACTGTTTAAAATTAGGATCGCTCTAAATTCATGAATTTGATTTATGAATTTGATTCATAAACTGAATGCGATTCAGGATGCATCAGAGACTGACAAGATCAGAGATAGACAAGATCAGAGATCATTCCGAATGAATCCCACCGCTGTCACCTTTTTATATCCAATACTCGGACTCATCTATTTCCAGATATCTCTACACACTTTTGATTCTTTGAATGACGAATTAAGAAACAAGTTTACTTGTTTGGAAAATTGCAGATTATCTGCATAAAGGGTGCAAGTAAATTCAAATGTCAAAATATAGATGCCGGTAGGCTAAAGTCCCACAAAGGTATCATATCATATCTTTATTAACATAATGCGAGGAGGTGCTTTGGGCCGTGGCAAACTGTCAATCAAAAACTTGATCTTCAAAAAAGGTCTAGTTAGTCGGACACGCGGGCCCGCCGGTGCATATCGTTTTGTTCAAATTGTTCATGGCTTGGTGCGTACGTGTGTGAACACACAATCACGGTACTCGTTTCAAAATTTCAAATTCGACGTTCTTATGCATGCTCTCCTCCTTCCAGGCTCGTATCATCCATGGACAGAAAGACACCTCAAGATATAAACAAAATTCACACAATTTCTAGATCCTAACATAATTTTTCGGAAAAACACCAAATGAATGGATCTTTCATTCAAAATTGAGTCATAAATTTTAGTTTTTTGGAAATCCTCAAAGAGTTCAATCAATTAGGAGGAATTTTCGCACAGTCTTAAATATTTCAAGGGATTTCAAAGTATTTTGGAGGAACATGAAATATTTCAAGTCAGACTAAGGTCGATTTTTCTTGTTCTTCAAAAAATTATTTTTACTAATTCACTATCAATTCGATTATTCGGAATTCTGAAAAAAATTATTTTCTAAAGGATTCCAAGAATTTCTCAAAATATTGAGGGTATCCACATGGTTTCAAGTGATTTCAAAATATTTCAAGGGATCCCAATTGATTCCAAATATTTCACCACAATTCGAAGGATACAGCCTATAGTAGGTGATTTTGAGGAAATTAAAGGTAACATGAATGGAATATATGAGAAATACTAGAATATCGCGAGATTTCAAAGTGTTTCGGAACATTTCACGGGATTTCTAGAAATGTGGAAGAATTCCAATAAATTAAAAATATATCTAGGAATTCCATCTGATTACACAGAATTCAGAGGATACAAAAATTGTCAATAAATTTCAAGGTATTTTCAAGGATTTTCTATAATTCCAAATATCTTAAGGATTTGAAAGGATATGAGAAGATTCGATAAATAAAGAGCGGTTTTCTGGGATTTCATGTAATTTTCATGCTTTTCTGGGATTTAAAACAATCTAGGAACCTATCCTAGATTGTTTGAAACAACTTTCAAAGTACGTAAAATTTCAAAAAATCACCTTGAATTTATTGAATCTACCCATATCCTTCGAAATATCTCAAAATTACCCAAATCTTATTTCGTTTCCCGGAATTTCGCAGAATTCTAAACGACTTCAATCAATTTTAACGAGTTTGATATTTGAATTGATTTTACCCAGGATGTGAAATATCACAAATTAGGGTATTTTAAGAAAGTTTTCAAGAAATTTCGTGCAATTCAAAATGATTTTCAAGATTTCTGGAATTTGTAGGATTTTGAATACTTCAACTGACATCAAAACAACTTAAAAATAAGGTTTCCTGGACTTTTGCATGATTTTAAACGAATTCATGAATTTTAACCAATCTAGAATATCCAATGATATTAGCGTAATTTTGAAAGATTTCAATGATTATGGAACGATTTAATGCATTCAATGGAATTATTTGAGATTTCACATAATTTCTAAAATTTTGAGGAATTTCATACAATATAGCTAGGAGTCTTCATTGCCCAGAATTTGCAGTATCACGAAATATTTCAGGAGATATGAAAATATTCCGTCAACGGAATTCCGAATATCCAATAAATATTCAGGAACTTCGTGTGATTTTAAGTGATTTCAGAGTAATATTAGGATTTCTGATTTCCATAGGGTTTCAAAAGTTCAAATGATATCGAAATAACATCAAAATAAGGCCCCTCACAATAATCCAAGTTATTTAACGAATCCAATGAATTTTAACCAATTTGGAAAATTTTGGAGAATTTTGTTTAATTTCAAGGTATGTGGACGAATGTCTAGAAGGGACTTAACCAGGAATTCCAAAAATCAAGGGAATTCAGCAATTTTAAGGAATTTTACATGATTTCAGAAGATTGAAATTAACATTTAGATTTGCAAGAAGTTTTCAAAAATTTCAAAATAAGTATGGCTGAAATCTCGCGAGATTCCAAACGAATTGAAGAATTTCAACAAATGTAAAAGATTTCTAGAAATTTTGTTTGATGTCATCTGATTTGAATGGATATACAAAATTTGAAGAAATTCGATATAAAATGTGATTGTATGAGGAATTTGAGAACAAAAGGAATCAAGACATTTTGAGGAGTTCCTGATGGAAATTTGTATGTTCCTGGAGGATCTTCAAGAATTCTGAATCCTGCAAAATTTCATTTTTTCTTATTTTACAATAAAAAAATTTACAGCAAAAAGAAAGGAGGCGTGAAAATTGTTTGCTCGATTTTTAACTAACGACGATTTCAATTTTATTCAAAAGCAGTTGGAGCCAAACAATAAAGACCAATTTCTGAAGAAAAAAAAATCATTCTTAGATCTCATTTCAACACAAATGAAATATGCAGATGAAATTTCATATTCAAAATTGACTCTGAACCAAGAAACAATGATTTTGCAGCAAAATTCTTGAATCCCGAACCAGAACAGATCATTTTCAACCAAACCATTTTTCAGGTTTTTTCAAGAACATAATGAATTTAGACCTATTCCACAAGAAAGTTGTAGATAATTTCTCAAGATTTCAAACCATTTTAATAAATAAGAAAATATCCAAAGATTTTGAGGCATTGCATGTTGTGGGACGAACATGTTGTTCAAATAAGCAAAATCGAAATTGATCTAAACCCATCCCTTCCCTCACACATCTATCACTGACCCAATGTTGTAATAATGAAATAATAATTCTATATTATTTATCCAATTGATTTGCCACTTTGTAAACTTATCCACAAACTCAAATAAAACTTTGTCCAGTTCCCTAAGACCTTTTTTTGGTTACATCCCTGAAGACCAGCAGATTCACATGATGACCACTCAGCCAGCTCCTTTGACATCCGAAGCCAGGCTGTCAGCATATGACAAGCCGACAAAGGAAAAGATCCCCGCGGTTTTGATTGTCACTTGTTTCCTGCCGATTCTCGCGGAATTCCCTGCACTGGTCACTTCTGGGGCCTTTTTCCGGCCATTTAAAATTCAAACACGCGAAATGCAGAGGTCATAGAGATCAAGTCTAAGGTCTAGGTCTAAATTCTAGGAGGCTGAGACTGTCCCGTAACCCTACGCCTTGAGAACGAAAAACGCCTTACAACCACTCATTCGCCTTGAATATCGATTTTAAATTTCAAACAGAACCGATGCGCTTCAGAAAAAGAAGGCCTCATGTCACATAATGGTATTATGTATGCATATTCTATAATTGTATAGATATATGCATGCACTCGAATGAAAAATGGCTTGGCTTGGTGCACTCGCTCACGTTCCTTAGAAATTAACTATACGCAAGCTTACCTGCCACATAATATTCGCATTGTCAATTCGCTTCCGGGGCTTGACCGTCCGAAACGCCTTGACATGCTTGGACATTGTCCATCACATAAAAGCATTAGAATGTCCACTGGTACAACTGCGTCGCTCCTCAGATACTAATTTTCATCAATTTCAACTGAATCATCTTTTTCGCATTTAAAAAAATTTTTTTCTAGGCCGATTCAAAATTTATCCAGAGCAATCCATTCAATGCGCAAAAATAATGAGAAGAAAGACACATGTTGCGTTGCGATTCGAACCCATTTTATGCGCGATGGAATCAAACATTTGACTGGCACCGTTTCATGGCGGCGCATGCGCACACATATGAATTTTACGATATTAGTTTTGTAATTTCGAAGAATTAGTTTGTATGTATGTTGTGGAGACAATTTACAATAAATTAATTGTAATTTTGCATTACACAAAAAAGGTAAATTTTTAATAAAAAATATGAACCATGGACTTGAAATTTGAATATTCAAACAAGAAGTTTAATTTTCTCTTCGAAGAGACGAGTTTAGAATGAAATAATGCCAAAAATACGAATTCTGTGGGGAGGAATTTGTATTTTTCTACCAAAATGATAGTTTCCAACTTGAAACGATGAATTTCCAACTGAAAAATTAAATTTTCGGAGCAAAATAGACATTCTTCTAAATGTTGAATATTCAACCAAATAGTCGAATTTGGAACGAAAAGAATCAATTTTCATCAGGAAAACTCGAACTTTACAACCACACAGTTGAATTTTTAACAAAGAAATACGTATGTTAAACCAATGAGATGAATTTTTGACTGAAGTTATCAAATTTACCCGTTTAGAAAAGCATGAAGATCAAATTATTAACAGATCCAGGAATTTCTAATCGAACAGTTTGATTTAAAATTCCAGAAACCAATGTTCTACTAAGCAAAAAGAAATCGTTTCATCAAATAGTTGAATTCTCAACGAAATCAGCAAATGAATTTTCAGTAAAAGAGTCCAACTTTTACCAAAAAGTATTCTGATTTTAAATCATAGGAAGGTTAAGTTAAACCCGAGGTTAAACCAAACAAGTCGATTTTTTTTACGAAATAGTAAAATTTTGAACAAAAGAGATGGATTTTCAACTGAAATCTTCAATCTTTAACCAAAAAAAAAAACACTTGAATTTTTAACCAAATTAAATGACTTTTCAGCTAGATAATTGTAGATTTTTTTATCCAAGGGATTGATATTCTACAAAAAATACGAATTTTCAATCAAATATGTGAATTTGGAACCAAAAACTTTAATTATTACCAAACATGGAATAGTTGAGATTCCAATTGAAAAAATTAACTTTGGAACAAAAAAAAAGACAAATTTTCCAACAAAATAGATGAAATTCTAATCAAAGTGATGAACTTGCTATTTATATGATGAATATCCAACAAAGAAATGAATTCTTTACAAAATAGTTACACTCACAACTAAGTTGTACAATTTTCAAAAAAATAGCTCAATTTCCAATCACAAAAGAAGAATTTTTCGAAGAACAGTTTGAAAAAAAATGAAAAATAAAATAACTTTCATCAAAATTATCGAATTTCCAACCAAAAATGTGCCTTTCCAAACAAAAAGATTACTTTCTTATCAAAAGAGACGATTTTTCAACGATATAGTTCAACCTTGAATAAGAAAGATAAATTTTCAAATTGAGTGATAAATATTCACAGGATGAAAGAAAATTTCAAGAAAGTTCACTCAATTTTCAATTGAGAAATATTCTGATTTTTTATATAGGCAGTGGAATCCAAACAGAAAAGAACAATTTTTTTAGAAAAAACAATTTTCATCCCAAAAAGACTAAATTTGGACAAAACAGTTTGATTTATAACCGAAAAGCATGATTTTCCAACTAAATGACTCTTGAAGTTTCAAATAAAAACATTGATTTTTTGCAAGTAAAGACGAATCTCCACTCAAATGTTTAATTTCCAACCAAGAATAAAATATTTTATTGGAATTTCAGACCAAAAATTTGACTTTAAACCGAGGAATACAAAATTTAAAGCAAATTTGTTAAATCATCAACGAGAACAGATACATTTTTTATTCTTTTGCCGAAAAAAAACAATTCCTTCCGAATTTTCATCAAAAAAATAATCATTCAACCCAAGAAGATAATTTACGAGAAAATTGTTTGAATTTTACCGAAACGATGACTTTTCCAAAAGAGTGTTGATTGCTCAACCCATATGGTGGATCTTTAACCAAAAATCAATTTTCCACCAAAATACAATTTTTCAACAGGAAAAATTAATTGATAACCAAAAAGGTGAATTTCCATCTTCAATAGATTAGTGTTCTAGCAAAAGTGAAATATTTAAATTGTGAGTTGAAATTACACCTTGAAAAAAAAAAACGAATTTAGAAGAACATAGTTAAATTTTTTATGGAAACAAGACAAATTTTTAACAAAATATACGAAATTCCAAGTTTAAATGGTATATTTAATTTAAATAAATAATTTGAATGATATGAATAAAAAGTTTCGAACTTATTTCCAAAATTGATTTCCAAAATTGGAAGAGGTACATTTTCGAAGAAAAAGGATAGATGAATTTTTAACAAAATTGTTGAAATTTTATTCAAAAAAATTTTCCGAGAAATATATTAAATATCAACTTAGAAAGAAATTAATTTGCATTAAATTTCAAGTACTGAATGATATAATTAATTGAAATATTTAATTTGAATGATATAAATAAAAATTTCCCAACTTTATTCCAAAACTGAATTTCAAAATTGGAAGAGGTAAATTTTCAATTCGAAGAATTAGTTTTCAACGAAAAAAGATGAATTTTCGATGAATTTTTAACAAAATGGTTGAAATTTTAATCAAAAGAATTTCCAAAGAAATATAAGAAATATCAACTTAGAAAGAAATTAATTTGCAATAAATTTCAAGTACTAAATGATATAATTAATTAAAATAATTCATTTGAATGATAAAAATAAAAAGTTCCAACCTTAATTTCAAAACTGGAAGAGGTGAATTTCCGATTCGAAGAATTACCTTTTAACGAAACAAGATGAATTCCCAATGAATTTTCAACATAATGGTTTAAATTTTTGTCAAATAATAGACGAAGATAACCAGATTGTGGACATTTCAAACCATAAAGAAAAATTTTCTACATAATAGTTGAATTTTCAACAAGAAAGTTTATATTCAATTAGGTAATAACATTTTAAATTAAAAAAAATTACCAGCATAATAATATAATAGATTTCTGAAACTTTCCTGAGTTAAAAACGAAGAATTCCTAAAACTTTCACAAATTTTCGAGACCATTATGAATTTCTGAAAATCTTCATAAATTTCCAAAACTTTCACAAATTTCCGAAAATTTCAAACTATTTAGAATCTAATCGATTCAATCTTTTTTGTGTTCATATTCTTTGAACATACAATAAAATCGCAGTTTTTTTAAACAACCAAGAAAGGGGGCAGGGACATATAATATCCTAGGAGCGCCATTTTTCTAAATCGAGCCCAAAAACCATGTCAAAAATTCTAGGAATATTGAAGTTCAATTTTGGGAAAATGCAAAAATAATTTGTGTAATAGCGTGGGAGCCAGAAGAGGAGGAGGGGCAAGGAGGTTAAGGAGCTTGATTTATGCAGGGCAATAGTTGGAAGCACACACATATAACGGAAATCACCCTCGACATATATAACAGTGTATTTCTGTCTATATTGAACTAGGCTACTCCCTGTGCCGGACCAGATTAGTCCGGTCATTGTACTTCTATAGTCTATTCGGACACACAATGTGCACACAATCCGTCAACCCTCCCTGACCAAATTACTTATTTGGGGTTAAGTATCTGACTATCTGCTCACACGTAAATGCAATCCAATGGCCGAATTTCGGGAAATAAATGGACCAATTGCAGAATCAAATTTCGATTTGACGTTTGACGTTTAATTTCGTACAAGCCTTTCCCACCAAAATTTTCGGTTAGGCGGGATTCAGATTGTGTGGTACTTTCTGCGAGAAGAGGATCGGCGGACATCCCCGTAGATCAGTTGGTAGAGCATTCCGCCTGGATAACGGAAGGGTTCTGGGTTCGTATCCCAACAAGAGTAAAGAGGAAGGTGGTCCTTTTTTCACAGAAAGTTGTATTTGATCAATGAATTGAAAAATTTCGATCTCATCTCAATGAAGTGGAATTGTTTAAAACATTTTATTGATCAAGTCTCTTTGTCAATAAAGAGCCATTCAAGCCTTGGAAATTAGAGAAATTAAGCAAAGATGTTGCCATCTTGATGTGGTTCTATTCCATTCATCCATCCCTCTTATTTCCAAAACCCCTTTTCCCATCCAATGAGGGAGAGTTGACGTCGACATTACGAGGTCGAAAATCGTAAACAGCCCCGTTATTTAAGGGATGATAATTGACTGTGCCGTTCCGCCATGCTGCTCTCAACGAATTTTCCACGTCGTCCTTTCATACCGTCGGAATTTCGAACTTAAAAAAGATTTATTTTCCACCACTAATAGAATACTAAAATTTTTAGTTCAAAAAAAAAATTTCAAACCAAGCATACGAGTTTTATGCCAAAACTGAGAATCTTCAACCTAATAAATTAATTATGAATAAATTAAACTGAATGAATTAAATGAATAAATTTTCAACGAAAATTTGAGACACTCAAATTTTATAATGAAAAGAGTGAACGAACTGAACAAATTATTTTTTAACTAAAACTATGGATTTGAAATTTGATTAAGTTAAACTTTCAAATAAAAGAAAATCATTCTAAAAAACAACTTTCAACTAACAAAAAAACTAACTTTCAAACAAATCATCATATTTTTACACAAAATGATGATGAATCAAATGAAATTTCGAATTTCTACCTGAAGTAGCTAAATTTTAAACCATAAAGACGAACTTTTAACTGAAATGATGAACCTCTAACTAGAATAATTCAATTTTTTGGCATAAAATTAATTTTCAAACGAAGAAGAAAATTTTTCAACGAATTAGTTGAAATTTGAACTATGAAAACAACAATTTTGAAGCAAAAATGAAATAGTGACATTCTTGGCATGAAAAATTAATTTTGAACCAAACATAAGAGTTTTCAACTAGATGAATATTCGACTAAAATGACAAATGTTTGAATGTATAACTTTATTGATAACCGTAAAGAAGAATATGAACTTTCGAAGAAAAACATAATTTTCTACCAGAAAATTGACTTTTCAACAAAATATAAGAAGTTTCAACCGCAATGTCAAATTTTGAAATAGAAAAGATCCATTTTCAACTAAAAATGGTACAGTTAAATTTCCAAATTAAGAAATCAAAAAAGGCAAATTTTCCACGAAGTACATAAATTCTTAAGGAAACGATCCAATTTTCTAATTCAAAAATCAATGTTCAACTAAATACCAGAATTTTAACCAAAAAAAGAGGCATTCATTTCTAACAAAGTAGTTACGATTTCAACCAGAGGTGAATTTCTAATCGAAATATTGCAACTTTAACAAAAAAAATTATTTTGAACAAAAAAGTTTAAATTTTAAACAAGTAGTTGATTTTTAAAGTCAAAAAGGATGAATTTGCAGTGAACAATGTAAAAAAGTTTTTTATCATTATTCATAAATATTTCTTCCTCGGATTACTAACTCCACTCTGAAGACTGCTTGAAGTACTTTCCTTGTTTAAACTCTATGAATTCATAGGAAATTTATAAATTCTTTTCAAACTTCCTTGATTTTTTCCTAAATTCAATTCAAATTTGATGAACTTAATCATTTTACTTTCATTTTTTGATAACATTATCTTGAATTTTCATTAATATTTCCAAATTCTTCTCATTTACCGTAAATTTTTTCAAGTTTATTCGGATTTTATTCCATACATTATTCTATTTCAAATTCGTGGATTTATTTAAATCATTTCAATTCTGTTCTAGTATTTTGGTTTGGTCATATTTTTTTATTCTTCTGAACCCACTTTCCAAATTCACTCTTGATCCATTGAAATAAGTATAATATTTTGTTGAATTATCGATATAAATTTTGAAAAAGAATAAGAATTCTAGGACAATTTGGGGTTATGTCAAAATTTTTAGCAAGTCTGTTCTTCCTAGCGAGAATCATTTAATTTCAAAGAATATATGTATACAATTTTTATCAATTTTCTTATAAGCCACATTCGTTCTTTTTGTCGAGGGCTACTGTTTTTTTTAAATAAAAAATGATTAGATCTCAGGAATACACATTTATTTTGTTGATAATTCATCCTTTTCAATAGGGCGTATTGAAAAGGACAAAATAAGGTACAAAAATTATATTTGAACGGAATGTGAACAAAATTCATAAATGAAAAAGAAGATATATCCAAACTTGAAACAAAAGTTTAAAAAATAATTGGATGTTGAACTGATTTAGTATTATTTATTAATTAATATTGATTATTTTTCATAAATTATATCAAATTCGAAGGTAACTGTTATCTTTTTGAGTAAAAAATTGCTGTTATTATTTATTATTATCTAATTATCATCCATTATTTTTTATTATTAATTAATTCTTTCTCCAGATTCATTCTTTTCCAAAGATTTATCATTTTGCTAAGAACTTTATCTTTTAGTTCGGAAATTCATTTTGTTTTGATGAAGGTTCATTAACTTGATAAAAAATTCAAAAATTGGACTGCTTCAGTTAAGGATTTCACCTTGAATCTTGTTCGGGTAGAATATGAATTATTATTTGTTTCCTTAGAAAGTCATATTTCTTGGTTAATCAATAAATCATTTGTTCAAAATGAACTACTTTTCAAAAAAAATTTTTTCATTGCTTCAAGAATCATATTTCTACTTTAAATCATTAATAATCATGAATCATACGATTCGATTACTTTTTTCAATTTATCAAACTTCCTTGATTTCTGCTAAATTCGATTCAAATTCGATGAATTTAATTATTATGCTTTCAACTTCTGATAAAGTAATCTTGAACTTTTATTAATCTTTCCGAATTCTTCTCATTTACCGTAAATTATTTCGAATGTTCACTGAATGGACTGGTTGTTAGACATCGTCTCTTTATGGTGATAGTTCTTACATAACTTTTCAAAAAACGGCTACTCTGTTTCGTTATATAACCAAGAAGGTTGCAATATTTTTATCTTATTAAGGGTAAAATCCGACCTGAAAAGTTCTGAAAGCGTGCAAAACCGGCAGATAAAACTGTCCTTTAACGAGTAACAGAAAACCTGCTGTGTACGTTAAAAGCATTTTTGCGTCGACCATCATGCGGCTATCATTCAGCATCGATCGGCTTTATTTATTACTTTTCTTTCGATATCACATAAAATTCCACTCAAGGTTCCAAGGCTCTCAAAAGAAAATAAATGTTTCATGCAATTTTGTTAGCCAAGGCGACTAACAAGTTCCCTGATCATCGATTCAAAAACCACTTCCTCAACTTCAATCTCTAACTCATCCAATAAAAAAAATTCAAAACAATCAAGAAATCATCATCTGACGTTCAATTTCCAGACCCGCAACTGACCACCATTTCCACAAGAGCTTTCAAAGTCTCCAACCGAGTATCCGTATTGAAATTCACTGGACCTCGAAATCGATTTGGACATGAATGTCTTCTCTGTCGCCCCTCAGGATAGTGTCCCTGGCTAAAGTGAAAAGCAAAAGGCGAAGATCAGGAAATTTTGGACTCTTGGGTTTCCAGCGAGTGGTTTGGAAGCGCGATAGTTTGGAATTGAGACTTTGAGAGGATAGACATAGACCATAGAGGATAGAGGATAGAGGAAGGTGTCCAGGGCCAATTGACAGATCTGTCAGCGAGATGACACCTCAGACGAACGAAGGACCAGGTGTCCGCTGTCGTGTCGAAGAGACGACTCTGTCCTCGGCATCTGCCGGATAATACCGGGGATTAAAGCTGCTCTAGGCTAGGATAGGAAACCCAGCTCCATTGGCTCATGCCTCGAAAAGAACTAAGCATTCCTACCTTCCCTGGTTATAAACAGATCGATCATCTTTCAAACGGTTCCACGAGTCCCCAATTTCAGATTTTGAGATGATATCGGACCATCATGTGTGAATCCTTCCTCTCCTGCCTTGCCAATTACACCCCAGTCTTCTTATTCCCGGTACCAACAGACATCTTCCTGACTCAGATGTAATCTTTACTTTATAGGTTTATAGGCTTTTGGGTTCTTGGTTCGCAATAGATCATAGATCTGCAATTACGGTTTTCGATAATCAAGTACTGATGGTGCAAAAAAAATGTTTCATGGATCAACCTCATCATGATTCAGATCCAAGGGGAGAGCATCAAGTTTAGGATTCTTTGGTAACCAAGATTGGACACTGATGGAAGTTTCAGAATAGAGGAATTAATTTCGATTGAGTTTCATCCATGGTTTCATCTCATATTGGGATCATGATTGAAAATGGTTCTATCCTGAATCTAAATTCATTCCTAATAATCTTAACCTTTTTGCAAATGATTCCGTTGTCGTATCACAGTCATTCCAAAACATTGCTCAAATTTGTGGAACATTTTTTGATCATGTCTCAATATGTTCTCATTCTAAAGCCATTTCCGACTGATTCTACATCTTTATCAATTAATGGGGTCGTCCATAAACTACGTAGCCAAATTTCGGGCAATATTTCGTCATCTTTATTCTTTTATTCCTAAACGAAAACCGGGAATTTACTTAACGTTCCTTTAATCTGATTCTCAAAATAATAAAATATACCTATACGTCATGAGAGGAAGAATGTTTTTTCCATCATGAGAGAACTGTTTTGCAAATATGTTGCTCTGTGAAATGTTTTTAGATGACTCAAATCCGATAATCGAATTGATGATAGGGAATTCCACAAAAAAATTTTAGTTTTTGTTTAAGGACAGGAAGTTTTAGTGGAGAGGTAAAATTTAACTTGGAACAGGGAATTTTTTACATAATAATAATAATAATAATAATAATAATAATAAATCTTTATCAAGTTGCCAACCGAAAAACAAAATGGAACGGGAACTTCTTGAACTAATTATAATTCGCATTCAGAAGAGAGGAATTTTTGAAAATCGTTCCTTCAATTCAAAATTTCTCACAATTTTAAAGTCCCCTCAGAAAGTACTTCAAGCAGTCTTTAGAGTTGAAGTAGTATTCTGGAGAAAATATATTTCTCAAATATGATAGAAAGCTTCCTCACATTGTCCATTGCGAATTCATCCTATTCTAGTTCAAAAATCATCTATTTGTTTGGAATTTCAACATGTTCCTTGAAAATCAAATTTTCTTGTTAAAGTTGCATTATTTCGATTCAAAATTCACCTCTGGTTGAAATTGTAACTACTTTGTTAAAAATCGATTATTCTATTTTTAGTGAAAATTCAAGTATTTAGTTGAACATTGATTTTTGATTTTGAATTTGGAGCTATTTCTTTGAGAATTTATGTAGTACTTCGTGGAAAGTTTGCCTTTTTGCAGAAAATAATTCTTTATGGTTGGGAATTCATCTTTTTGATTAAAAATTATCTATTTATTTGAAGATTCATTATTATACCTGGAAATTCATCGGTTTTGGTGAAAAATCAATTGCTTCAACTGAAAATTTAACTGTTTCATTTTCATGGAAAGTTGATTTTTCCTAGTTCAAAATTCGACGTTTCGGTGAAAATTTATCTATTTGAATTTTACATTCCATTATTTCGTTGAAACTTCACATATTTTATTGAAAAATCGATTTTTTGTAGAAATTTATCGTTTTCTCCGGAAGCTAATATTCTTCTCCAAAAATTCTTTTTTATCGGTTAACAATTCCACTTATGCAGTCAAACATTTTCCATTTTAATCGAACATTCATCTAGTTAAAAACTCTTTTGTTTGGTTTGAAATTCATTCTTCAAGCGAAAAATTTCACCATTCCATTTTTGTTTGAAAATTAATTTTTTTTCAAACATTGAACTATTCTAGTTAAATGTTCCTAATTGCAGTTGAAAAATTCGTTTTTCTGTTTCTGGTTTAAAATGCAACTAATTCAGTTAAACATTTACAATTTCATTTGATTCTCTATCATTTTTTGTGAAAATGTAATAATTCGTTTAAAAAGTTAGTTTTTTTGTTACAAGTAATTTTTTTCAACTGAAAATTCAACACATTCCAATTGAAAATTCCATAGTTTCAGTTAAAAATATATTTGTTCAGTTAAACATCCATTTTTTTAATTAAAAATTTGAGTAATACAATTTTCGCTGCCGACTTATCTTTTCAGTAAAAGTTAATTTATCTGTTCGAAAACTCAACTTCCCAGTTAGGAATTCTTTTTTTGAGTATAAAGGACTTATGCTTGTTTTCAAATTGAGGTTTCAAACTAAAAATGTTACTATTCTATTTTTGGTTGAGAATAATTATTTTTTTACCTTGAAATTCGACTATTTTGTTAAAACTTTATATTTTTTCTAAGAAAATGATTCTTTCTTTTTGGAAATTAATCTTTCTGTTTGAATATCCACCTTCATGGTTGGAAATTGAAGTGCTCCAGTTAAATATTTATCTTTTTAGTTGAAATTTCATCTTCTTGTTCTGAAATTTAAGTGTTCTAGTTGAAGATTCATGTTATTCGAAAATTCATCACATTGGTTGAAAAATGAACTGTTTTGTTGGAAATCTGTTGTTTTTTTTTGTTATCGTAGATTGATTTTTCTTCTAATTTCAAGTTTAACTGTTCCAATTTTTGTGAAAAAATTATATTTTTTCGTTGAAAATTTGAGTATTCTCCTTAGAATTGATTTGTTTTGCAGTGTTTGATCTGTTGTGCTTTTAAAGGATGTTTAGATTTGAATAAAAATAAATGTGAGCGTTTTGCGACGAATATAAATATGTTACTTCTAGTCGACCGGGGAAATTGAAAAATTTGACCGTGAAAAACGGAAAAATGACCGGGTTTCGGAATCGCCCGCCGAATTGCCACCCTGTTATTTCTAAATTACAAGTTTTATTTCAGCGTGACCAAAATTGAACGTGTTTTTTTTTCTACAATCTAACATAATATATTTAGAGTTCATTTATTAATAAATTATTTAATGAAGTTTTATTAAAGGCTACGTAGG
>WSXT02000006.1:3066907-3119268 GCA_011762715.2 Neuroterus valhalla
ATGAAAATCAATGGTATTCTGGGTATTTAAAAGAAAAAAACATGAGCTTCATGATTCGGTTTTTTCAGCCCTGGGAACTACCCCCTTCAGAGGGTTGGATATGATATTACAGCATTTTCCTGTTTTATAAGACACGTAAAACAGCTTTCCTCATTAGAATTCTAATTTGGGCCATTCGATGAATATCTAGACCATTTTGAACACTTTTCCTACCCCTTGTCAAAAACCACCCCTATAGCGGGATGAACATTTCAAAAACCCGTAACCTCCTTACTTCGGAGATCCAACAAAACCTTTTCTCGAATGTACGTTTCTTTGCTGCCTCTTCAGCAATTGCCGATAAATGAAACTTTTCATCCCACAAAAACCACCCCTTTAGGATAGGGGGTTGAAAATTTTTTTTTCCTCTTTTGTGTACCTGTGCGAGTAGCTTCATAGTGAGAAATCAATTTACTGCATTTGTGAACCTCCTGCTCAGTCTCAAGAAAGTTTTTAAACCCATTCACAACCCCTAATCCCCTAAAGTAGGATGGGTATTTGTGAATTGTAAACACATTTCTGCATATGTACTTTTGGTGTTGTCTACTGTGTCTTCAAAAACTTTTCAAACTTTTCGATTCTCAAAACCCATCCCCACAATGCAAGGGGTAGCAGAAAAATTTATCATCCCCTATACTCTCTAATGAGAAATCGATTGTATGATTGACGATTTTAGAAATGAAGATTCTGTCCGTTTAACATTTAACAAAAAATTTTCCTCATGTTCATGTTTCCTGTCGCATGGAAACAAAACCATAAGAGTCCCACTTACAAAGAAATAGTTCCGGAAATGGTTGCTAACTACCGAAAAATGCGGTGTCGCAAAAGCTTAAAGTTACAGTTTTAAGGACTCACATATTAACATAATTCCCAGATAATCTCGGAGATTATAGCGAAGAACAAGGCGAAAGATTCCACTAGGACATCAAAGTGATTTAGGAAAGGTGTCAGGGAAGGTGGGATGTTAATATGATGGCCGATTACTGCTGGTCATTAAAAGGAGAACCAGATAGTAAAGTTGGAGATACAATATGCAAAAGTAAACTTTTTATTATGAATTTGAATAGACAAATTTTGTAATTAACGTTTGAGAATTCGACGAACAACAGGAAATAGTACTGAACAAAGAATTGCAAGTTGCAAAATGAACAATTTTTCTACCACCCCTTGCATTTTGGGGATGGTTATTGAGAATCTAAATGTTTGAGAAGTTTTAGAAGACACAGTAGACAACACCAAAAGTACATATGCAAAAATGTGTTTACAATTTACAAATACCCATCCTACTGAATTCCTGAATACTTACCCATTCTGAGGGTAGCTATAAATTAGGGGTTGTGAATGGGTTTAAAAACTTTCTTGAGACTGAGTAGGAGGTTCACAAATGCAGAAAATGGATCTCTCACTATGAAGCTACTCGGACAGGTGCACAAAAGAGGGAAAAATGGTTTTCAACCCCCTAGCCTAAAGGGGTGGTTTTACTGGGATAAAAAGTTTCACATTTGGCAATCGTGCAAGAGGCAGCAAATAACATACATTCGAGAAATGGTTTTGTAGGATCTCCAAAGTAAGGAGGTTACGGGGTTTTAAAACATTTATCCCGCTATAGGGGTGGTTTTTGAAAAGGGGTAGGAAAAGTGCCCAAAATGGTCTAGATATTCATTAAATGGCCCACATTAGAATTCTAATAGAAAAAACTGTTTAAAATGTGTTATTAAAGCGGAAATTGCTGCACTGTAAAAAAAGTAGTTGAAAATTACGAGTCGGTTTGCATATGTTTCACCGTGATTAATGTGTTAATTCTACAAGTTCAATGTGAATTTTGTAATTCCACTCTCATACGCTTGAAGTGTGCCATTAAGCAAAATAAATTGACGGTCGGACATCACTCACCAGCAATGCCCAAAAAGAATGTTTGGAATTGAATAGTTTCAGGTTAAATATTCGAAAATTCCATACTACATTTTTTTTCATTTTAATCATAATTTCAATTTGGGAGGGTTTTGAGTTGAATGTGCTTTCAACCACAGAGTTAAAAAATGAATGATTCTGAAGTATATAAATCTCTGATTTCAAAATTGAACATTTTCAAAGAGAGTTTGATTTCAAAACTGTAGGAATTGAAATTATATAATTTCTGATTCGAAGCGTTCGAACTCAAATGATTGCAGATCACAATTCTGGAAAATAAGACTTTTCCAGATGGAGTAGGAATATTTTCAGCTGAAAGTGTTCAAAATTTGAGAATATAATCTTGAATTAAAATTTAAGAAATTAAACTAAAAAATTGTACAAATCAGAACATTCTAAATTAATAATGGAATTATGGAGTATTGAATATTTTAAATAATTATCTCTCAATATTCAAAAATTGCAGGTCTTGATTTCATAAAAAACAACAATTTCAAATTGGGAGAATGGATTCTCGAATAAAAATCGTTCACAATTGAATAATTTTATATTGGGAATCCCGAATGGAGAGGTTTTCAAATCTATCAGAATTTTCAGCTCTAAGTTTGGAAATAGACATTAATTACACATTCAAAGCCTTTCAATTTGAAATTGAATAAGTTTGAATCAGTATATGTCAAATATAAATATTTCTGAATTTACCTCTGAAACGTAACATTTCGAAAAAAAACTTTATTCTAAGACGTTCAAGATCGTATAACCTCAAATATAGGAAGAGAATGAATTACATTATATTACAATTGAAACTTTGCTTTGAATTAGAAATTACATCATTTAAATTCCTATAATTTTGAAATTATACTTTCTTTAAAAACGTTCAATTTTGAAATCAGATATTGATACACTGTGAAATAATTCATTTTTCAACTCTTTCGTTTAGAAAATATTCAATTTAAAACCCTCCCGAAATAAAATTATTCAACTGAAAAAAATGGTAGACTTGAATTCTCGAATATTCAACCTGAAACTATTCAATTCGAAACATTGCAAAATCATAAGCATAGTGTTATTGTTTTATGCAAAAAACCAACTTCAGATTTTCAGGAGATATTTGATTGTTTATTTTACAGGAAAAGCGTAAAATTCAACTACCCTAAAAGCGAGGTTATGAGAATTTTCCCGTCTGTATGTGATTTTGAAGTATCAGAATAATTTTCAAATATTTTAGTAAAACTGCCACAGTAATCACTGGTATTTTTATGTCCACTGATAAGTGTGGTAATTTTCAGCCACTTTTATTTACATTGTATATGTTATACTTTTGTAATACTTAGTTAAGTCCATATACCACGTGGAGAATTTTTTACCACTTATTGTCTACTCCACTACCCTGGTGGATAGACGCGGAGTACCCCCCCCCCCCCCCACGCTGATTTTTCCACATGGACTTATTTCATAATCTATGAAAATATGGGTATTCTGGGTAATTAAAAGAAAAAACGTGAGCTTCATGATGTAAAGGAGGAAGAACAATAAAAAATTCTGATACATTTCCCATGTCTATCTGAAAAAAGTTCTACGATTCAGTTGAAAACGTGTCCACATGGACAATCGTGGACTTTTGCGACACTGCCTTTGGTACACTCTTTCAGTGTCAGAAACTGAAGGTCAAGTTCGTTAGCCAGCTATTTTGGATAAAAATTAAAAAATTGTAAGTACGCCTTTTTTTAGTAAGTGATAAGTGGAACAATTTATCCTCATGATTTTTTTCAATTAAAACAAAATGGTCAGAGTTATGGCATTTTCAAAATTCGGAAATATAAACAAAAATTAGATTTTTGCGCCATATAACGCAAGATCTGACAAAAAGTTAAGGAGGAAAAAATGTTTCATTTGGAAGCCCTTCAAGATGATCTTAACAACTTTTCGAAATTTCTCCAAGAATCGAAATTTCTCCAAGAATCGAAAATTCAAATTTGGGTCGCACAAAAAAAATGAAAAATAGAAATTTTCATTTTTTGGTCAATTTATGCAAGGTACGGAAAAATATAAATGAACGAAAATTGGGCAACAAAAAATATTTACAAATAGTAGTTTTTGCTTCATTCATGAAAAACCATACTAAAATGAAAAAATGGAACTTTTGGACAATTGACACAAGCTTAGGAAGAAACAAATAGGCATAAGTTCTCTACCAGAAAAAAATATCGATGATTGTGTTATCAATCTTTTTTAACAGGATATCATTTTCATGTCAATCAGGAAAAATAACTATAAAACTGAAGTAACGCAATTTTTGAAAAAATGACGAAGGCTAAGACAGAAGATTGAAAGAGAAAAGTTGTTCACCCGAAAAGATCTATAAATTTGTTACCATTTTTCCCATTAAACGCGTAGTTTTTGTTTCACTCGTAAAAATGAAATGAAACATCAAAAAATTAAATTTCTAGAAAAAATACACAACATATGAAAAAATGAAGCAACAAAACTTCTCTACCGTTTCGGACGAATTTTGATCGAGTGCGCAGCACGAGGCACACGATGAGAATTTATTCGTTAAAACCGGAGAAGCTTTGACAAAAGAGAATTCACAATCATCATGTTAAAGTAGTGAACATTTTGCTTTTGAGTTTCAAAAGCTCTATTTACAACTGTGGGGAAGAACAAAGACCAAGCGCGTAGCGCAAGGAAAGTTTATCATCAAGCGCGAAGCCACGCGCGATAAAAATGTGTCCGCGCAGCAGGCCGATTTTTTGTTCTGAAATTCTCCAAGATTTACTGAATGTTGTTAATTAACAACATGCATTAAAAAAATTTATATTAGAAATTTCTCAAAAAGATAGGTAAAAAGATGAATTCAGAGAAATAAAAATGTCAAAGACGAGGTCAAAGACAACAAAAGGAAAAAAGCATCATATAGGCCTTTTGGAAAATGATATTCCAAAAAGAAAGCCAGAAACTTAGAAAATAAGGCTATGCAAACAAAAAATACAACTAAGTTATCAGTCATGTCCCCCGTAATAACAAAAATACAATCCACAGATAAATCGCAGGGTATTATTTGATCCCACTGTGATCTTTGCACATGCATCAATCATAAGCTATAATCCCATTTCAATCATATTTTTTTTGTCTAAAAAATTCGATTTATACCTATTCAATATTGTGAAGAAATGAAAATATGACACATATAATAATATCCGCTTTAAAAAAATGATTTAATATAGATTTAAGACTCTCATGAATAGGAAAAAAATTTAACTGATGTTCTTCAAAAGAAGGAAGAGGACCAGTCGACGGAACGAATTCAACTGACATACTTTTGTTATGTTTTTGTTACATCATTCTGAGATTTTCTAATTGAATTCCTTCGGGAAGTATATTTAATCAGTTTTAACAACGTTTCATTTTACCTGAAGGTTACACAATATTTTCTTTATAAACAAATTATATCTATCAAAGATAAGGGAATAGTGAAGTAAAAGAAGGAGAGAAAACCCCATTCCGTTTTACGAGCCAGGATTACTGGGCAACGTTAAAAAAATATTTTTATCTGATCAATTGGAAAAACAAACTCTAGTATGACTGAATTTAAAGGACTTAAGAGGATTATTTATGTTTTCCCCAATCAAGCGATTTCCAAATTAACCAACAAAAAATCGTAAATTTGATCCGTACCAGCTGCACTAAGTACAAGAAACCAAGTTGTACGAGTCTCCGTGGCTCAATAAGCTAGACTCTCGATATGTAATGGGAAGATGTCGGTTCGATCCCTGGTGTAGGTAAAATTTTTATTGACATATCGTACTTCTGCAGGCATGTGTACATCAAATGTAGAAAAAACTTGCAGAAATAATTGTCTGATTTGATAATTTTATAGGATTAAAATAAGATCAGATATTCCGATACCAGATCGACCAGATGCTTCGGAAATAAAGTATCATATCACTTCTTTAACAAATCGAAGATAATAATATGTGAACCGACCAAACATGCCGAAATTAAGACATTCTATGGATATTCATTATGCAACGCAGATCAGCACACATGTTTTACAATGAATATGCGGATAATTGTGTAGCAAAATGTGTTGTAAAATCCAGAGACTCTAACCTCCACAACCCAGAAACACGTTTTCTACAGTGAAGCTTAGTAAAATTAATTTCTACAAACCTCGGAGGATTATTTGTAATCTCCTTGTGACAAATCAAAGCTGTTATTATGGTGCAGATTGTGTTAAGAGATATCAGTCTCGTGAGTTTAAACCCCCTTCAAAATTCGTAAAAATCTCACACGGCATGGAATAACTGCGAGCCAAACACGCATCACACGAGTTCAGATCAGAATTCTGGATTAGGTGCTCTTTCCTTTCGATGTTCGATCACATATTTTTCTCGGGTTTAAAAGAAGGAGGTTATGAAATCGCGAGTTAATGCCAGGGACATCTGGTGGAAAATTAAGAACTATTTTTTCCATGCAAAATTCAATTTTTTCAACTAACACCAGATGTCTCGCGCAAGGTAATGTCCCTGTTTCCTCTTTCCTTTCATCCCAAAAATATTCAACGTTGTTTACCATTTTTGCGCGCTAAAAAATTAATTCAGAGATCTGGATGTCAGTTTTCTTTATTAACGGTTGCAGAAATGTGAAGATTGCATAAATAGATGTTCAGGAGTTCTTGTAAAAACCATAATATTCCTTTAGTAGTTTTCTTTTGCGTGGTATTAAAAAATGAAGTTGATGTGCAATGTTGAAGTGAGAAATAGGTTATGGGAAGGTACTACCGCCAGAAGAAAAGCTGCAAAATCGTGCTTATCAATTGGAAAAGTATCATCACAGAATGATGAATTGTATATTATTTGTCAGAGCCTTCAAAATAAACCAGGCACAAAGTATAAGGTTAGCAGTTTCCGACAGTTTTGCTCAAATTAGGGTTATGTTCTGCAGAAATGTTTTTGTATCAATTACGCGTACTGTTTTTGAGGAACTTTTTATAACACTAAGTCCAGGCCTATAATTTACTGATTAAGAATAATTTCTCTGTAAAAAAACTTATCTGAGGTTAGTATTACAGTACATCAAATTGCACTAATAAATTTTATGTCCTACATAATTTTTTAAATCAAAATTTAGTGAAATGGTAGATTAAAATTTATTAAAAGTAAGTCTAGATCTAGATAAATTAACTAAGAAAGAATACATGTTTTTCATATTCGTTTTTCAGGTAAAAGACAACATCGAGAAAGTATTTACAAAGTTTATTGAAGATGGAAAGATGACAATTCGATTTAAAGAACCGCCACATGATCTTCTCGTGCATTGCGATGCGATTCAATTGAAAAGTTTTGTTCACGTTATGAAGCTTGGCTTAACAAATAAACTAACTGCTTCGGTTTTATCACTGGCTGACCTAAAACCAAGGGCTGTTTTGGATGCCTTGAGGACGAAAGTGAACATCAGGGACCCCGGAAAATATCCAATCCTTGAAGGGTTTCCAAGAATGACAATAGAATTATATCTTACGGGATTAGGACGCAGATCCTTCGATCGAAATATTTTGAAACTACAAAATTTAAGAATACTAGATTTGTCCGATAATCAAATTACAAGTCTTCCTACAGATTTGGGATCATTACCAAATCTACAAGAATTAAATCTAGCTCAAAATTTGATCGGCAAAGCTCCTCAATCAAAATGGGCTTGGATGGACGGAGTTCATATATCGAAAAATTTGAAACTCCTGGATTTAAGTTCTAACAATGTAATTATCGTTATATGATAAATATTCTACTTTTGATGAGTATTTTTATTCCCGATTTCATGCAACGTCAATAAAATTGAATTCCTTTTTTTTTTTAATTTAAGATGACAGAAATACCGGAGAGACTTGGAAAGCTGAGTGCCTTAATAACTTTGAAAGTCAATAAAAATTCTTTGCAATATCTCCCTCAAAGTCTGGGACGTTTAGAAAACCTAAAGTTCTTGGATGTGTCCAAGAATCTACTAGTCGTTCTTCCAGGTAGCATTCGTAATTTAAGATTGACTACTTTGAATATAGCGCATAATAGTTTTGTAACATCGAATGATTGTACCGTAGTCAAGTTAAGAATTTCAAGTCTTCTCGACATTGCTGCTCGAATAATTTTGAAATCAAGGTTTGTGTTATGGATAAGAAATGTATACGATTTTTGAAATTCTTTATTGGAATGTGAACAATATTAATTTTGATGTTTTTTTTCTTACTTTCAGGATGCATTATGACGCAAGCAGCATTCCCTTCACGCTCGTGACATATTTAGAGAAGACACAATATTGTGTTTGTGGAAATGCTTGTTTTGATAACTACATACGAAATCCTATGTTATTTGCTCCAAATAGATGCGCTGATTCTATTATTTCTACTGGATGTTCATCAATTCCGCTCGATTGTTACTTTTGCTCTCTACAATGCCACAGGCGGTACTCTGGATAGATATGAGATTATTTCGACAGTGGACTTACTTATTTATCATTCCCTGAGTTTTAATTCGAAAATCCGGCAAAGCTAGTACATTTTCTTGGATGGGATCCTGTCAAATCATACTTCCATTCAATTTCTCGTATTCGCTTTTGGATATTCAGTAGAATTTTTCACTGTTAACTCCAGTTCTTCACTCGGTATGAGTATTTTTGTTCACTTTTTGTGTTTTGTTATTATAAGTCCCAAAAAAGCAACAAAAATTGATAAAATGTCTACATGGAGTAGATAACTAGATCCACCAGTGGAATATGCTATTATTACAACTCCGAATTATTTGACTTCAAAACTTCTTTTCTTTTTTATATTTATGAATCAGTATTTTATTGTAATAAATTTTTTTTTAATTTATTGAGCTTTGTGATCCCCAGTTGACAAATTGAAAATTATCGCTTGAATTAAACTGGGTTGTGATTGGCTCCTTTCAAAATGCCACTTTGTCGTCTGCTAGATCAGCTGATAGAGGCTTTTGATTTTGTCCATTATGTCGTTTTATTTGTTGATGAAACCGCAGAAATGTGAGTTTTAGTTGTAAGCTTACAAATTCCTGTAAATTTTGAGGTTCGTCTCGCTTATTTTACTCTTCTATGACATAAAAACTTGAATAAATATTTTTAAAGGCGTGATGCTTAACCTTATTTTACCGCACGTTAAACCGCAACATTTTGCAATTACTTGTGTAGTGATTGTTTATGACAAGATTATTTTAGGTAAAAAAAAACATGTTGTGTCGACGCATTGTGTTTGTGAATAAGCATTTTGCAATAAGAATGTATAGTAGTGAAAAAAAGTGTAGAACTGCTAGGTCAATCAGGAAGGAGTTTTTGGATTATTTTTTGAAAGATCATTCTTTCGTTCGATCCAGCCCAGTTATGAATTTAAATGATCCTAGTACACCTTTTGTAAATGCAGGAATGAATCAGGTATGTTTTTATCAAAACCACATTTGATTTTAAGTAGAATTCAGATTTCCGTTAATAAATATATAAATTTAGGTTATTTGTGTAATTACTTTCTGTATTTAGTTCAAGGGAGTATTTTTGGGACATTACGATCCTCCATCGCTTAGAGTTGCGAATTCACAAAAGTGTATCAGAGTTGGAGGAAAACATAATGATTTGGATGAAGTTGGATCTGATACTTATCACCATACTTTCTTCGAAATGCTGGGGAATTGGTCCTTCGGGGACTACTCTAAAGTATATAAATTTTTTTTATATTACCTACTTGAAGAAGATATTTATATTAAGGAAAAGTTGAATTTTGAATTATTGTCTTCAAGGCCATGTTATACTTACCTGATTCCTACCTTACCGACATTTATTCTCACAACAACTCGCGTTTGCACCGAATGAGGTATCGTCGAGTTGAAATTTGAGGAGAAGCTTCAGAAAACAATTAACTACGTTTGTATACAATATTTCTCTCAAAATTTTGAGGAAGAGAAAATTGTTCAGAAATTTTTTCCAAAATTTCGACCCAAATGTTTTACACAAATGTAGTTTATTGTTTTCTCTTGGCTATCCCCGAAATTTCCATTCGATATCTCTTTCGTTGCGAACGTTTGAAGTTTCGAAATTGAATGGTACTTTGAAGTGACTGATCTGTTCATAATTCTCCATAAATAAATATTTTCTTATTCATAAATTTCGTTAGTGACCTGTAAGCGTACTATTTGTTTGCCTGTAATCATTTATCATATAGCTCGTATTTGTATTTATTGAGATTTTTGTATGAAGTAAGGAAAAATCAATTAAAATGGGATTTTATGTGCGAAAAATTCACGTAGAAGAATTTCATGAACTGTTCGTGAAAATTATAATCAAACATTTGTTTAGATGGAAATTTACGTTGTCCAAGAAAACTGTCAAAGATTAGTTACGAATTGTTCATTTACCCAATTTCTTCAGTGTACAATATGAACCTTCAGAAATATCAATATCCTAATGAGAACTAAAAATAGAATGTTTGTATCTTTTGTTAATATGAACCAACAGTTTTTTATATTTTTTCAATTTTCAAAAGGTTTTCTATTCCAAAGTGTTTGTATCACATAATTTTCTCAAATTCTGCCGATTGCTTCTTTGATAAAAATACACTATAAACTTGTCTCTTAGTTTTTAAGCGTTTTATTATCAAAAAGTTTTCTCTGGAAAAGCAATCCTAGTTTAAAAACAATGTTTGAATTGCAATTAAATATACTTGTGCGAAACAATTAATGCCGTGATAAAATTTAATTATGTATCTGATCATTGTTTAGGAAGAAGCTTGTAGATATGCATGGAATTTACTAACTGGTCCTTATGGAATTCAAAGAGATCTTTTATACGTTACTTACTTTGGTGGTGATGAATCATTGGGACTAGAACCTGATTTAGAATGCAAAAATATTTGGTTACGACTTGGGGTGCCTCAAAATCGAATTTTGTCTTTTGGCGCAAAGGATAATTTTTGGGAAATGGGTTCAACTGGTCCCTGTGGTCTGTGTACAGAAATACACATTAGTGAAAAAAATGATGAGCCTCTAAATCTTATGGAACTCTGGAATATAGTTTTCATTCAGAGCGAAAGGTACCAAATTTTGAAACCAATAAGAATTTCAGAATTTATTTCTTTTTAACTTTATCTGCAATCTTATGAACTGCAATTGAAACTCCAATTTATTTTACAATGCTGATCGAATTCATTACAGGCTTGAAAATGGTCAAATAGTTCCATTGCCGAAGCATCATGTTGATACAGGAATGGGGTTTGAAAGACTAGTTGCCGTTTCACAAAAGAAGAAGTCAAATTACGACACCGATCTTTTTGTACCTTTGTTTGAGGCTATTGAGAAACATGCAAAGTCTCCAAAGTATGAAGGCAAATTTGGGTCTGACGATGAAGAAGGTTTTGATACTGCATACCGAATTTTAGCCGATCATTCAAGAATGGTGACTGTTGCCTTAGCTGATGGAGTTTTGCCCGATCAAAAGTACGATTACTTTCAAAATATAATTCCACTCTTTGGCTCAAAATCTTGTTGTATGTCATAAATAATTCTTATGGAATAATCCATATCTCAAATTATATTGATCACTTTTAGTCAAAAGCTGAGAAAAGTTCTACGAAAAGCGTTGAACGTAAGCGAAAAGATTTTCAGGAAAACTGATTTACTCAACGAGTTATCTTTTCGAGTAGCAGAAATGCTGGGAGAAACGTATCCAGAGTTGCACAGGAATTTAAAACAAGTACGAATTATTAAACGACTTGAAATCTTATTGGGATTCAATTAGGTTACACCACATGTCAATTTATTACCTCTGCAAATTGAATTAGGTTCAAAACATAATCCGATACGAAGAAGAAGTTTTGAAAGGTTTACGAGAAACGTCAGGAAAAAAATGGGAAAAAATGGTTCAGAGACGTCCAGCTTTATCTGCAATCACAGATTACATGGTTCCTGGTTTAATCCCAGGATACAATGATTTACAATCACTAATTGAAACTCAGTTTGCAGAACGGTAAGTTTGTCCCATGATTCATTTCATAAAGAAAATTTGAGTATTATTAGTAATTTTTTTTCACAATTGATAACTTTCCATGGTGCGGTATGGAATAACAAATGAGGGAAAGCTCGGAGTACCGCGTGACACTGAAAGGGTGTCAGGGGAAGTTCGGGCTTCTCCGTTAACTCTCTTTCACTTCTTCCATTTCTCTTCCTCTCTTTCGCTCGCTTTCTTTCCATCCTTCGCTTCCCACTGAGAGTGGTATGTAGCAGTGTATAGCAGCATGCGTTCTTATCGAATGTCGTTGCCAGCCACATGCGCGCTGCGGTGTTTGTTTGTGTTTGCGTTGCACGGACCAGAACAATTTATTATTTATTGGAGAAATGGAAAAGATGTTTCACAATGTTATAAACAAATTAATGAAGAAGTGTCATTTTTATATTTTCGATTATTTGCAATGATTAGTTGTGTAAAATCACATTTTTTAATAGAATATAATTTTATTGAATATAAGAGAAATTAATTAATAATTTGGAAAATATTCCACGATTTAGAAAAAAAATCATTGTCCACAAAAATTTATTGAGAGACGTATTAAAATTAGAATTGGATAATTTACAAGCATACAATATAATATCATTATATACTCAAAGTGTAGTAAAAGGATGCAATGCAGTTCATATAAATATTTTTTTGATCCATACTCGTATTTTGGTCAAATTTCTGAAACGATCGAAAAAGACGAAAGGAGATTCGGAGGTCTTCTTCTTTTTTTTCCCCCCCTCTTTCACTTCGTTTGATTCGAATGTAGATATTAAAGAGTGTGTCGTCCAAGTTCGATCGTCAAACTCTTTGTGTTTTTATTTTCAATTCCAAGAATTTCTCAGTTAAATTTGAATGGTGGCGTTTTAAATAGGAATTTCATTATTGATTCCGAATGTCATTTCTTGAATTTTGAAGCCGAATGAGTCCTTAAGTTTCTATTTGAGATTGCTATTGATAAATCTTCATGATATTTATTGATGCAATAATTATCTCTTTGATATTAATTTGTTTCTAGACAAAAAATGGAAACTTTGCCAGGTGAATTCGCATTTAAATTATACGACACCTATGGATTGAATACGACCACCATATCTGAATTAGCTAAAATAGAATCTCTAAAGTTTGAGATGAGTGCTTTCGAGGAAAATCTTAAAAGGAATAAAGAACGCTCAAGGGCTAAAACTGAAGACAAGCTATATAAAGAACCAGTATCCGAATTATCTTTAGACTTGTTGGAAAGATTCGAAGTGCCGAGAACTGACGATTCTCTTAAGTACAGTTATAGTTCCGATCGTGAAGAGTATTTTTTCCCACCAATTAGAAGCAAATTGTTGGGACTTATAATCAATGGTGCATTTTTACGTCTTCCATATAAAACAGGGTGACCACTAGACCTGAAAACGTTATAATTTTTGGGTTTCAGAACTTGAAGGGAAATTGTTTAAATGTTTGAGTGGTCACTGCTCACCTTGTAAGAGTTTAGAAAAAGTTTATTTGTGCTCTGGATTTTGTTTTTATTCTTTGTGATATTCTAGGTAATTTAAAGTTGTCTCCTGAAAATAGTGATTGTATACTTGAGAAGGATGAATTGATGGGAAAAGAAGTTAATATTCTTTTGGATAAAACACCCTTTTACGTTAAAAAAGGAGGTCAGACTTCTGATAAAGGATATATTCAGGTTAAAAATCTTCTGTTCGATATATTTGAAGTGAGGAAAATTCGAGGCTATGTTTTTCACGTGGGATATGTGGTCAACAATGGTTCCAGGTGCTTCTTCAAATCGAAATTCATTTTCTATTAGGAATTAAGAACTTGTTAGAATAATAATTAATCTATCACAAAATATACTATTTCTAGAAGGCTCCAGCTCAAAGAATCCAAATTCAATCTCAAAGTCGGAGAAGATTCTCAAGTTTGGGTAAACTCGAGAAGAAGATTAGGTGCAATGAGACATCACACTGTAGCTCATTTATTAAATGCAGCACTGCGTAAAATTTTGCCCGCTATAGGACAACGAGGAAGTTCAGTTGAAAAATATAAATTAGCATTCGAGTGCAGTTTATTCGGTCAGAAAATAACAAACGAACGAGTCGTGCAATTAGAAAAACTCGTCAATGAATGCATAAATTCTAATGCACCAGTTGAAACCAAAGTTGTCAACATGTCACGAATGATGGCTGAGGATGGTCTAACTGTGATACCTGGGGAAATTTATCCGGAGACAGGAATCAGAATCGTGAACATTGAGAGTCCAGTTCTAAAATCAAAGTGAGTGTACATCTCAGGTCTCGGATCGTAAATTTTGTATTTTTTAAAGGAAAGTTTTTTAAAATTCTACCATTGTAGTGTATAACCCTTATTGGTTGAATATTCCAAAGTCTAGAATGTCCAAAATTGAATAATTTCCGATTCAAATACTGAAAAATGAAAAAATTCAGATTTCAATCGTACTTTTATAAAGTATAATTTCCAATTAAAGCCATGATTGTCGATGTATTTTCAATTAAATATAGGTAAAAAATATTTTCTCAAATTGCAATGGTTTCGAAATCCACAATTTGATTTCGTTACATTTTAATGTAGGAATCATTAAATTGAGAGCATTCAAAACTAGGAAAACTTAGATTCGAAAATTGTAAGATAATTAGGTTCCAAGTTCAACATTATTCCAATGCAAGTTGCTTCGAGAATAAACAATGCTGAATAAAAATATTTATTCTTGTCCCAATTAATAAGAATGGAAATATAAAAAATGTGCATTTGTAGAAGAAATGTGTTAGAAAATTGAAATTTCTTGATTTTGCAAGATGTTACATTAACAACAAAAAACTAGGACCTCATAATGATTCCAAAATGAAGAAAAAGTAATCTATAAAAAAAACCCTCTTTGAAAATAATACAAGTTGCTAAGTTTAAATTTTTAAAAAGAAATATTTTAAACATGCATCAATCCTGTCATTGAAGAATAGTGAAGATATGGGCATCCGTAAAATTGGAAGTTAATTCAGTTCAAAAAAATTTAAAGTATGTATAAATTCCTAGGATTCGAAAATACTCATAAATTAATCGTGTTTGGAGGGAATTTAACAATTTTATTGGAATAAGTGAAGTATGAATTGAAATGGAAATCAGAATTTTGCAGCACGCCTGGTATAAGAAATATAATTTAAAAGTTTGATTTTAAATTTCATAAAATGATAAAAAAAAATGTTTTAAATCGTTCTTCTATAAATTAGCTTTAGAATTCACATAATAAAATCTTTTAGGAATTCAAACTACCTTCATAGAATGCAAAATTATCAATGTTGTAAGGAACTTCTCGAAAATGCTTTTTTGTTCAATTTTGTATGCCGTACAACTTAAAAAACAAATAATGAGTTCATCAAATAATTTAATTCATGTAAATATAACTTGCATATCCACAGTATTTAATGCTGGAAACAAGAAAATTCAAGTTACTGGAGGTTATTATTTTATATATTTTTCTGTCCATGTAGCCTTTAATATAATTTTCAATCCCAGGTGACTTATGTCACTTCTGCGACTTTTTAAAAAGGATTCTAGTTGATCCAGTTTTATAATTTTAAACCACTATTTTTCCAAATTAATGCCACTATTGACAGTATCTTTGATATATGGAGTGAGTCCGAGCCCTGGTATGCCTTAGAACAATAAAAATGATATTTATAAAATGGAACTACAATCATAATCTCTTTATGGAATTTCAGAGAAGCATGCTGTGGTACCCACGTTCACAGGACTGTCTCCCTGGACCATTTTTGTATTTTATATGTCAAATCAAACGGGGCTGTTAGCGTTAATATTCAAGCATCTGCTGGTCCTCTAATGCGGCTGGCTCAAATTGCAGGAAAGAAATTGAAAAATAAAGTAGCAAATTTGGAAGTAGAATTTAAGACCGACAAAACAACACTTGATGAATTGGATTCTGAAATTCATGATATTCAACGCAATCTGATGGAAAAGGGCGATAAAATTCTAATTCCTTATGTCGACTACCGTGAGTGTCAATCGAGACTTTCGAATTTGTCGAGAGCAATACTTTTGCGGAGAAGAACAAACGTTAGGTAAATTTTCATGCTTTGCAAACCTCAATCTATTAATTATGCAGATTTAAACTTTGGAGGATTTAAAATGATGATTTCGTAAAAGTCTATCATTGCAAGTATTCATGCACATAACTGATAAATTTTAAGGGACGGTCTCGAGGAAGAAATTAGAAAACTACGTGACTCTACGACTGTGCCATTTATCATCCACTTGATACAATCAAGCGATGATTCTATAAACGATGTTCCATTGAAGAAATTGGAAAAATTTTGCCCTGATCTTCCAATATTAGCTATTGTTCACAGCGGAAAATGTATTAGAGCCAAATGTTGCGTCCCAAAGGTGAATATTTAAAATCGAAAGAAGCCCTGAATTCTTCTATTACATATTTAAAATATATATACATGTATTCATTTTTAGGAAATGGCCTCAAACTCATTCAACGCTTCGACCTGGATGGACTCAGTCATAAAAATATTGCAATCCAAAGCAGAGACGCCTGAAGGTCAGGATCCATTCTTGGTTCGAAATATGAAAACATTGAGATTATCTTCGGATCAAATCCAATCTTTAATTATGAAAATCTCCACTGAGGCGAAAAATATTGCGCTTTTAAGTTTAAAGGTATCGAAAGAGAAACAAGTAAATAAAACTAAGAGTTAATAGAATCCGCGGATTTATTTTGTAAACCCTTAAACAATTTTATTAATTAATTCTTGAAAGTGAAGACAAGGCATAAACTGTATATATACGAGTAAAAAATCTATGAAAGTATTTACATTGAACCAAGAAATGGTACGCCACATATGATCGCTGGCTTCAAGTAATTTTATAATATTGTACAGATGGTAAGGGTAAAAAGTTCGTGTTGGACTTCGCTCAGAAGATTCACGTTCTACTTCGAAGTTCCGATTACTTTTTATCAGCTACGATAGAAAAATCTAAATTTATTACAAGATTCAATATTTAGTTTGATTTTACTATCAATTTAAGGAACAATTGATTTCAGTAGACGATAGTGTTCAGAAGACCGTCGTCAGATTCATCATAAAAGATATTATAAACAGTTTTCAATTCAGATTTTAATTGCAAGAAACGAAATAAATGAATAACAAATACCTAGACTTTCCAAAAAATTTTATTTGCCCCAGTTCATTTAGTCACCTTCAAAGCGTTAAAGAAGACGTCAAGAGTTTCAACATCCCTAGAATATTAAAAAAAAAACTTTTTTATAAAAAAAGAATGTTTTCCTCAGAAAAGGAAATTATCAAATTATACATTTTTTGGCAGAAGAGCAATCGATAGCTTATTAAATTTGTTTTCAGAAGACCGTCGTCAATATCATCATGTGCAGGTAATTCATTATTTTAGATTCTCATTGAATGCAATATTCAGAAGCTGGTTTTTGAAAAAACATTAATAGTTCAAAAGATAGTATCGACAGCAAATCATTTAAAAATGTCTATTGGGAAAACATAAAGTTTTCCTATTAATTCTCTTTTTTCTCTTTATAATGAAATTCAAGAAATAGTACAATTATTATTTGAGATATAAATGTTCAAAAACTCAATTTTCAAATAATACAAGTAGAATTTTTTTTTTTAAATCACGATAATTTATGAAGTTACAACCAGTGTGAACATTTAAAAATTTAGAGAACATAAATCACATACTTAACATAAATCAGATACTTACCTATTCAAGGCTTGAACAATAGAATTAACATATTAAAAATGAATATTAAACTATATGATTACAGGAATATCGATCTATCATATTTCTGAGGTTAGGGTATATAGGATTGCAGATGTCAATATCATAGAATTTCATCCGCACGTATTACAGTATAATTTTATAAATCAATTTAATCAATTGAGGCTGAATCGAAATCGTTCGTCATTTTATTAAAACATTATGCAAGATAATTAGATCCTCTAAATGTGAACGAATACAGGGAATACGAAAAGTATAACGTACTCAACACCGTCAACACAAACGTCAACAATGGTCAAAAACACGATAGGACCAATATTTTCACATATATAGTAGGAGTAAAATTTTTAATATGCAAAAACATTTGCAAAAAAGCGGACAAGAAGGTTTTTTTCTTTTTCAAGAAAATAGGAGAAAAATAAATAAACCTCACAGGCCGGTCTGCCATCTCGCTGATCTCGCACTTTTTAGTTTTTGAAGCATTTTGAAGTGCTGTAAAAGAGCGCAGACGCAGCGGCGGACTGCCAGCAGTCCAGACTCCATCTTTGCTCCAGACTCACTGCAAAAATATAAATCGTGAATTTTCCTAGAAATTCGTCTCGAAGATGTTTCTTTAAAAATGTTCCCTTTGGATAATTATGAAATTTCAAAAGCCTATTTTTCATTTATTAGGAATACATAATTAATGCATGTTCGTTCAAATTGTAAATGAATGTACCTGAATTTATACACACTTGGCTCTTGGCGTCGTGCGCTCAGAATTACCAGAATGTGTACTAACTCCGTGCGCATCTAAGCTGGGGAACTGCAGGGAACCCAGAAGCATGCATTTCTTCGCAATGCCATAAATTGTACCTAAGTTCCTCCCCTACATAAAAATCGTTGAATCAATTATCCTTATACTCCTTTCCTTGACAGATCCAAGGATATCTTTTCGAAAATTATAAAATATAAGTATATTTATTTTCCCCTTCCACATCGCGTGGCTTGTTTGTGGTTTTCTTCGCGCATCTCGTTTTCCGAAAGAAAAATGGCTACCAGCTGTCATTTAGTGAGCGAGTGTAACTTTTAAAGAGACAAATTTATTGAAACAAACTCTATCGGCTCGTTCGATGGAACTCAGTGCAATCAAATAAGATGACAGTGATTCCAAAATCGACCCTCTCATAAAAAATATTCCCGTTAAGGTCAAGAGTGCCATGATTTATAATCCGATTCTCTGTTTACAATATTTTTTTAATGCGTGGGGGATTTAGTGCTTTCATGAAACGCGAATTATAGTAAGAAGTCCTTGGTTTTTCCGATTTTGAAGTTTGTTTGAGTGAACTCGTAGTGATCAATAATTGTAATCACAACGTGAGGCAAGAGTTCGAATTCCCTCCCCCTCCCCTTTCCTGGTCCTTCCCCCTTGATATCAACGCAAGTCAAGCCTTCTGGTGCAGGTTTCTCCAACACAAAGTAAGTCCCGATTTTTGGTTCTTTTGAAATTATTTTTATAAGAAAATGTCGGAAATTGTTGAGAGTGAAGAAAATTCTAGATTTTTGTGTTAAAAATAATTCGAAATGAAAGTTTGATATCGCCCTCCCACACCAGGCATTGATGGGGAAAAGCACGGACTTGCGCGAAAAAGGCCCAAATCGGCCCGTTTCGATGCGTCGTAGAAAAATAAGTTTCCCGAAGGAGACAAGATGTGAAATTTGAAGAGTTTTAAGAAGTCGTTTCTGCTCAGTTGGAAGAATGTTTTGTTAAAATTTGTTTGCTTGAAGGACGGTGATAAAAAAAAGGTTTCAGGGAGGCATACAGTTTGTGGGGGTGAGAGAGTTTGTTTTCCTCCCTTTTATAACTCCTTCGCAGAGGCGGACATTTAATTCGGGGTTTATTTCAAGTGGTGAGTTAAATATTGTTGAGAGTTAAATTTTTACAAGGTGGGAGTTTTCTTACTTTATTATGGAGTTTGAGGTTAGTTCTGTTGTTCGAAATTGTGTGATTTTTGATAGCATTGTAAATTTTTTGGCTTTAAAAGATTTATAAATCTGTCAGCTATAGTTTCAAGCTTGAGAGCGAGTCGCTCTTTCAATTTAAATTTTCGTTTATTAATTTTTTTATGTGTCCTGTTTTGTTTGTACTTTCCTCACGTCGGTTACAAGTGCTTATAATTTCATGAAATTAGGCCATTTTAAATTGAAAAGCGTTAACATGGCACAAAAACGCAAATATTTATATAACTTGCGATTAAAGGGTTTGAAATTTAATCATTCCAAACTGGAACTTCTTAAACTGCATAATTTCGAATTTAATTAGCTTCATATTTCACAATTAAAGATTTCCAAGAAACACTTCCAGATATCAACTTGATAAATTAGACAATTTTTGAAGTTTTTAAAATGGAAATAAACTTATATTCTACTCAAAGATAAATAAGTGGTTGCAAAAAGGAATATATGCAAAGGTAGAAAATAAAATCACTCTCTACCGTTCTTATCAATATATTTTTTTTAGAACGTAAATTTATATGGTAGAGTAATATAGAATAGGAGAAAAGTATACCCGCGGGCATTCAGAAGAATTGAAACGATTTAAACTCATATGGATGTTCATTTTACAACTAACCTGAAAAGTTTGACACGTGTAAATGAAGTCTAATTCTTCGTGTAAATGAAACTAGAGAGATAAAACCGTTTTATTCAAACATTCAACGGCTGCATTTATTAAATTAAGCTCTTAAAGTGTAGGCGTCCGCATGAGTTTAGGAGGTGTTGGCGTTTTTCTAAGTCAGAGTCAGAATTATTATTTTCGGATTTCAGTGAGAAATTATACTAGGACCTATACCGAATTTATTTGCACTATACTCATGCCGCGGAAGCAACCGGAAGTGGGTAAATTTCAGGTTCAAAGAAAAAATATAAGTTTCAACTGTAAAAATGCCCCGGTTTTACAACATAAATGCCAACTATAAGGGCCCTTTTCAATCACTTTCCTTGCGGACGCCCTCAAATAGTTTCTGTCGTTGATATATTAATCTTCAACAGCCTTAGCCCTTCAACGGGAGGCTTTTTTCGGTTAAGATTATCTCATATTAATTCCAGACATTCTATACCTACGTTAAAAAAATTCTTTTAATATAAAAAACCAGAAGTTTTACTTCTAATTCAATTTTTTTTAAAGCGTTAATATTAGAGAGCAATATACATTCATTATTCAGTTACTTCGACGCATTTTATTCAACAGTTTGTTAAATATTTCTATTTATTTCCCCTGTTTCTCTTTGCATTCTTCAACGCAGATCCACGTTACATTATCTAATTTTTGGATAAGACTCCAAGTTCTGTCAATAGTAGGTCAAAGTAAAAACTTATCTCTGGAGTATTCGTTTTGGGTTTTATCTTGTGAAAATTATGAGCTGTGTTGCACGAAATAGAACCAGGCCTGGAATAAGAAAGGGAGAACCTGGGGTCCTGGGCCCCCACTGTCAGGGAAGCCATAATTACTAGAAGGGGATCGCCGCATTGGTAAAAGGGGACTTTTGAACAGTTGTAACATGTGACCCCCCAGCGGACAGTTGATAATTAGGAAAAAAATTTAGTTTGTCGCCTCGCTTGGAACTATTTTCCGGTTTTTTATGATTGTTAATATCCAGCAAACGTAAAGATAATTAACCAAAAAAATGTATTATTGAGAATTGATAATAATTCATTTAATAACAACAATAGGTATATATGGTTTTAAAAAATTAGATATGTATTCAATATATAAACATTTTTTTTTAAATATTCAAATTCAGATTGAGATACTGTCTACTCACTTGAAAAAAACTAGAATTTTTCTATAGCTGAAAAAAAACCTAGAAATATCAGGCATTGTTTTGTGGAGTCAGATAATTATTTCGAGCGTGCTTGCTTTATACTTACGTTGATCAAACTTCTGATCATTTCTACTAATCTCAGGAAAATATCTATTATCCCAACAATATTATTGTTAAATCATGCACTGAATTTCAAGTGTTAAAATTAAATAAAAGTTGTTTCGAATTTTTATTATTGAAATTCATGGGCTTAAGTAGCAAATTTAAGAAATGATTACGTGTGTTTTTAGTACCTAATATTTATTTATTTACTCATTCGATGATATAAATTAATTGTACCATTTTTACTCTCTGCATTTAGATAGTTACAAGAACCGAAATAGATAATTTACAATAAACTCGCGTAATTTTACACATATCCCGACTTTTCGTATTCGAGTAATCAAAATCTAACCATTCACGATTGAGTTATAGCTGTCAAAATTTAGATATACCTGGGAAAACCTGGCATTGTCGGAATTCAAAGTCGACACCCTGAAACTCTATGAATTTTTGGAATATCTATAAATAGATAGGAGAAATAGTGACTGGTTAAGAAAAGTACTGACTTCCTCTTTTAGAAGATAGGGGAAGATCCTCGACTTGCATGTGAAATTCTAAACCAGGAAGTAGATTCCTTCTTTTTCAAATCATATTTAAAATGTTAGAAATGTCCGTAGGTCATTATTATATTATCCGTGCGAGTTGTTTTTTGAGTTTCCATACAGTGTGAAATCAATGAATTTGTCTTCACTTATAATGTTCTTCTTTACCACATGCAGAAGGGCGAGTTGTCACTGTTAAAATTAGTGAAGTTGTTTTTTTCTAAAGACCTGTGAAACGTGAACGTATCGTACATCTGTCAGTGAATGGCATCGAACAGGATTAATTTTCCAGGGATTTATATTATTATTGATATCCATGTTCTTATGATTTTTATTTTCTTGTGCAAACAGGCTCATAATTATTCGAAATAAGGTTCTTTATTTCATAAAATAATTCAATGTATGTATAATTTTTCACAAATATGTACCTCTCTTAATTCTTCTGAATTAATAATCAATGTAGGTGTCGTTCACTAAGAATTGGACGTCATTATTTGCTTCGAATGAAATATCTTACAATAAATATAATAAGTGTTTGACAAAGAATAATGACACGAATTCGTCTTCGTTGCGAAGCATGTAACTCATAAATTATTATTATTTTGTCAAACATGTTCGTAAGGTTTCGCTAATACCCCTGTTTACCTTAATGTGTAAACTAATAATTCATGACTGTTACTATTTCTAGGGTTTTCAGCTGAAAAAAAAATGTTGTTGGATAAAGTTTTAAAAATGAGGAATTGGAAATTTAGCAGCCTTTTCAAAACCTTTTAATATCTGCATACTTTAACCAACAAATACGACCTTTTTTGATTTGTGGACTAAATATCGAAGTCTCTTCAAATAGGACGTTTCGTAATTTGAACTCTTATTTTGTGATGCAAAATTTTTTTCACTTGCAGACAGACATGGGGTCGAGTCAACAGTTTTCTCTAAGGTGGAACAACTACTTGAAGCACATAACTTGTGCCTTCGACACCTTAAGAACTGATGAGGACCTTGTCGATGTAACACTAAGTTGTGAGGGAAAGAGGATCAGGGCCCACAAAATGCTCCTTTCAGCATGCAGCACATATTTCAGAGACTTATTCAAGGTAAATCAACAAAAATAACTACACATCAATATTGTAATTTTCATCTAAAATATAATAACTACAATATTTTTTATTTCCCTTGCAGGAAAATCCTTGTCAGCATCCAGTCGTTATTTTTCGAAACGTGAAGTTCGATGATCTAGCAGCATTAGTGGACTTTATGTATCAGGGAGAAGTGAACGTAGTTCAAGAACAGTTGGCCAGTTTTTTAACGACAGCAGAGCTGTTAGCAGTTCAGGGTTTGACAGATGGTAGCGGGAAAGATAATGACAGTTTGGTTGAGGTTCGTATAAAAACTAAAAGTTCAGGAAGCCTTAAGATGCAATTTAGTGAACCTTTCAAATAAATATTTTCAGGACGATATAGAAATCCCCAACGAGCCGGAAGTACAACTTCAAAATGCCTCTGGAAGGATAACAACAAATAGCAAAGGGAGCAAGTCTCCCTCGTCGCCCGTCGAATTACAGTCAGAGCCTCCACCAACGAAGAAAAGAAAATTTCGGGAGAACTCGAACGCAAACACAGATAAGGCGTCGAACGCAAAAGAAGAGAAGACGGAGAACCAAAAGAAGGGTTCCGACCCTGTCGAAATCATACCTCTCATGCCAAATCTTAAATTGGAAATCCCGGAGTATTTGGAACAAGATGGGAGTAGCTGTAGTTACGAAGAGAGCGCTGCTGATTCCAACAAATTGGGAATCGACGACACTACTTCCGAAACTCCAGACAACGAACATAAGCCAGACATCAGCCAAACCTTTTACTCCAATCAGTCCGCCTCCGATAGCTTAGATGGAAAATCGGATATAGGTAATGCAAGTAAAATTATGAGCTATCTATGAGTAATAGAAATCATGCCACTATTGCCACTTTTTTTTTTACCGATGTCGCTATTTTCTCGTAATTTCCCACAATGCTATTTTTTCATCTTCCCTTCAAAATATTTTCGAACTTTGAATATTGGCTAAAATAACATGTTCTATGCGGTACTTGTTCCTTTAAACTGACCTCAAATGTGAGACGTAAGGTAACGAAAAACTCAAAAAATTTGGGCCAGGGAACACTACATCTATGGACAATTATTTTTAGTCCGGTCATCTGTCGTGATTTTTACAGTTTCGGACCCCGATTCATGAAGAAGAGAATTGAAATATTTCAAGCATCAGGGCTATGCTGTTAGTTGGGATAAGAATTTCGAGCTTTATTTGAAAGAACCCAAGTATAATTTAATTTTTTTGAAATGTCATGCTATTATTTTGATTCTCAAATTTCTCAACATTTATTCCACTATTAAGACTATTTTTGATCTCTGAAATGAGACCGATCCCTGTTGATAGAATTTTTATTCAGTTTTTATTTAAATTTGATTTTTATTTCTCAGGACACTTGCTCTCGAAACCTAGTACATCAGGGGAAAGGACGCAGGAATCAGCACAAGGTGAGTGATTTTGTAAAAGATTTTTATCGCCTTTTCGATAGTTAGCTTTTGCTGCCACGTCTTTTGATTAAATAGTTTCGAGAAAATTATCTAACACACAAAATCTAAAAATTTCGAAAATATTTTCGAAAACGGACACTGGCAGTCTAGCGAACGGATTTTTTTTCTGAAAAAAAATGCATAAATGAACTTGCCGATTGCTCTTTCATATTAGAATTCAAAAATACATATTTTCGTTCATTAATGCATTTTGGGTAGAAAATCGGAAACTATTTCTCGTTATCCATGGAATGTACAAAGCCTCTTACACATCTTTATACTTAATTGTTTTTATCTTTCTCACACTGAGCTTCAACCAGTGACGGGTTTCATGAGAATTTGAACAAATACTGTCTACGCCCTTGCAAAACATCGTTTTGATGCATTTCAGGTTTCATAAAACAAAAGCACAAAAACCGCAGGTGATGCTGATCCCGAAATATCTTGAAACTAAATTTTCAGTTTTTAAAATCAGATTTAACACGGTGAGCATGCACGAGAAAGTATTATTATTATTCAATTCAAAATGACAAACGTGTTTCAAGAAAAGCTCAAATACTGTCCACTTATCATGGTAAAATGTTGAAATCTGTTGAAAAACTGGTTTCTTTATGTAAAAAATGCGCAATCAGGTATGATTTGTAACATTTTGAATATATTTTTTTTATTATTGCACTATTAAGCTAAATCTTTTTCAGGGTAAGCGTATCTTTTTTAGTTCTATTCTCATGAAAATAACAGGGATAAAGAAATTTATGTGGAGTTGAGGCATTTTTTAAGCTCATTTTAACATTTTACTGAGATTCATTTATGTTATAGCTATCAGTAATGGTGTCAGTAGATAGCCTTTGAGGTATTCTTCATTTGGAATGCATACTTGTGTCCTTTTTTATGGAATAATGATCATTTTACTTGCAAGTTCACCGTTTCAAATATTATTTAAAAAGTGAAAATTTCATCCGAAGTTATTTCGAAAACAGAAGTAGCTGCGACTTTCCTGCTTCATTCTTTTGAAGCCTAAAATACATCGAATTGAAGTACCGTGGCCAGATCTGGTCGACAATTCCATCATACCTATCTGTCACTGGTCGAAGCGCGCTGTGTTATATGGTTGAAAGTAGAGTAACTATTTAACAATGATTGAAAATAGAAACTTAATCTGGCGTACCTTATTGCTGCAATTCTTATTTTTGGATGGGGTAGTTAGCTGGAAAACTTTACTTCCCAAAATATACAATGGCTCGGTAGCACTTTCGGCTTTGCATTATCCTACGCTAATTCAGGCGAATTTTCACCAAAAGGGGGTCAAAACAGAAGCAATGATAAAAATATTAATGAACATTTCAGAGCTTAGCTTTGCCAAAGATTTTATTATTGCTTTCGTGTTTTTAAAGCATTACCCTACTGTGAACCTGATGGCAACGAAAAAAAAGGATATCTTTCGAGTAATGTTTTCAAACATAGTCTAAAAGACTCTATCTTTATGAACCAACTTCATTGTCGATGTTTTTCGACTTTATCTCCATGTTAAAAATACTATTTTTAGCACGGATATAAACCTCTGAACTTGGTAAATGTGGGTAACAGGAATCTACAATAACATTTAAACAAAAAGCACGGTATTTTGTTTTGAGGTTTGAATCAGGTTCACGAACTGTAAATTAACGCGAAGTTGATGAATGAGTAAAAACCTGGTGGATATAATAACAAGGCAAAACTCTTTTCTTGCAAGTGATTTTACCTTTATAAAATAAATCTATGTAAATTAGGGTGAAGAGTGCATGGTTTGTGAATGTAAAAATGTGTGGAAAGGGGAATCCTGGGTGTTGGTGAAGCTGTAGAATTCTATAAAATAGAAAGCATTGCCAAGTGCTGTATGTGTGCCTACAATCAGCAACGTTAATAATAATAAAAAATAACCAGATCAAGGCTCTCAATATATTTTTTCCATGCACTAACAGTAATCAAATTCACGATATGCTAAACAAATAAAAACAGCTATCGAAAAGGCTCGTGTGATCCAGATCCTGAAAAAATGTAGATTTTAGAAAAGTTTGCTCAGAACATACTTTCAGTATCCAGAGTCTTTTTTTGACGGAAAGTTAATCTGAATCATTTTGTTTCGAAAATATCTTCGTTCTTAGTTTACAAAATTCAAGATCTAAAAAATTGATGCAAGGAAATTTATAACTTGTTTAGAAATACAAATTTTTTTTTGTTCTGAATAATCATTAAATTGTAGAGAAAGTATTTGCCTAAAGTTTTTTTGATTCTGATGATGATATATCCGTGGAAGATGGAATTGAAGATTAACTTGCAGAATAAGGCTCTTGGCAAAATAATTTAATAATAAGCCGAGTAATAATGATAAAATGAGGTGGTGGTGATGGTGACAGTGGCATGTAAGCAACCTTAGGCATACTTTCCAATTTCATTCACTATGGTAGAAAACTGTACATAATTTTATTGATGAAAATTATTATTCTAATAGGTAAGTAATTTATTAATCTAGGGAAATAAGGCAGCATGAAATATTTCAGTAGCTATTTCACGATATCAGATAGCTTGATTCCTTTATGATGTGCCCTTGCGATTAAAATATCATTTGGAAAAATCGGAAAAAATTATAAGTAAAAAAATAAAATTGGAAAAGTAGATCCGATATTCGAACTAAAACTGTGAACCGATTTCGAACAAAATTTGCCATCTACGAAAGGGTGATATGGTTTATTTTTGCAATCATTATAATTTAAATTTTAAATCTTTTTCTCTGATTGTGATATGCAATCGATAGCGAGGGGTGAAAAGTGCGTTCGGTTCGTGTCTCTTTTTTCAAATTTTTGGGTTGTCTTCGCTACTTGGAGTTATTTTAATCCATCGTCTTTGTACAATTGTAAATATTTAAATGAATGTGTGTATGTGTGAGGATTTTTACATGACTCCTAAAATGCTCGAAATAATTTTTTATGTTTTTTGAATCTAAGGGACCCATTCGGGTGCAATCTTCATCACTTGAATACTTTACTCTCTTCGGTTGTGGCCGTGGTTGTAGCTAATTATTTTTAATTTGATCTTAATTGTCTTTTTCGGTGTCTGGAGTTTTTTTAGATTTAGAGGTTTCACATTGTGGGAGAAACAAAAGTTCCAAGATTTATTACCTGTAGAAAGCAGGAATTTCAATTTGAAAATTAACATGGAATTTATATGAGATCAAACTTTTCTAATCCTAGAATTTTGATTTTAAATCTATATTTTTAGGTTCCTGAAAAATATTGGTGCTTCCTTATAGGACAATTGCTTCATTAGTCAAATTTTTAATATAAAGATTCATTGCATTTTCAAAACTAATATAATCATGTATGCATTTTTTTAAAAAATATATCTTATTTATTTCTTCATCGTTTGGGAGGAAAATAAAATTGCACATGTATGGGTAATTATGGTGCACATGCGTAAACAAGTACGGCCGAATCATTCTTATTTATAATTTCATACGTCGCTCTAATAAATTAATATCAATCGTAGACAACGAGGTTTCCAGGAAAATTGAAATTTTTAAATCATCAACTTTTTTTCTTTCATCAAGTTAGTGAAAGTCTTGCGCCTTGAAGAAGAATTAATCCTTCTTTCCTGGAATCCCCATGTATAGATTTATAATAATAACATAATAATCAATAATTAATTCTCCTTAGTTTGATAAAATATCATATGAGCGTTTAGCAATGCCAAGGGCAATATATAATAACCTTCGATTAATGAGTGATAAATTAAGCTGCGCCTGAAACAGAGTTGGGCAATGGTAGAATAATGATTTCCGAGTTCAATATATAGCAATGAATTTAAAAAAAAACTTTCATTATAGAATTTTTTCAAATTTTGAAAGCCTTAAGTTTTGAGGAATCGGATTTGAATTAATTCCAATTTTGTATTTTAAAAAATATAAGGCTTACAAATTTCGACGCTTTAAATATGGGTGCTTGTAAGTATTATTATTATTGAGGCTATGCATCATTTACCCGATTCCTACCTTGTCGACATTCTTTCTCAACATCTTGCGTAGTTCAAAATTTAAAAATATAAATAGAAGGCACTAAGGATCGTTTGTATAATCCTGCCTTTCTGCAATTACGAACAAATATATTTTTGGCATTCTTTTTGTAATTATTATACAAAAATTGAGGACCGTACCAGAATTGTTTAAGTACCCTTTGTTTCATTTTCAAAACTTATAGCTTGAACTCATTCTATGTGGACGTGAGTCGCAGATGAAAAAATATATGTAGGTAAGGTGGAAATCGAGTAAGTGGATTTAAAATTTGGAAACTTGAAAATAGTGTAAATAAAAAGATTATCATTTGCTAAAGACGTTCTAAAATTTTATCATTTAGAAATTTGAGCATTTTTTACGTAGAATTTTGATAACTTATACAATATATAAATGTAAATTCAAAAATATAGCGTTTGCAATATCAAAGGCTTTAAAACTGTATTGCTTCTTACCTTAAAACTGAAATGTGCTTTTAAAAATGCATCGTCTGCAAAATCGAATGCTTTTGAATTATAATTATTTGAAATTTCTCCTGTTATTTATCAAATGTATATTTTTATTCTATCAAGCTGCTTCCAAATTTTTATATTTCTGAATTTCCAACTGTAAGACTAAAATTTTTATGTTTTCCAATTGTTATGGTTGCAAAGTTGAGGGTTTGACAACTGACAAGCTTTTTCGAAGGCTCAAAAATTTGAAAGGTGAATTCGAAGTATCCAAAATTTAATTGTTTTTTAATATTTTTTTATTTGAAGCCATCCACAAAGTTTTGTTGCCTATAAATCAAAAGCTATTCGCAAAATTTGCATGCACATTTTCCAAAACTTAGCCTTAGTTTTATTTTGATACTCTCCAATTTGAAAAAATCTTACATTCAAAAGCTATTCAAAATTGTATTCCTAATCGAATCTCAAGTACTAATTCACGGATTTTATTATGCTTAGCTTTGGCAGAAAGTACGAAAAGACATCCCGCATTATCAAAAGTTATTTGAGAAAAATCATAAAGAAAGGAAACCCAAAACTCAGAAGAGGGAAAAAGGTATCAGAATTTTCTAATTTTGCCAAAGACGCCTGTAATTCCTGAAGACTAAATTGTAAGACCTTCTTGTTTCTTCCACAAAGCACATTGAACTGGCACCTGGCAATGCTAAAAATTGTGGGTATTGGTCGCTCCTAATGATATCTAGACTCGCTTTCTCGGCTGTGGGTTGGTGCTGGGACTGGAAAAAAAAACTAATGAAATGGTTGCTGCATGTACACATATTTTAAGAAACCACTAACCGAAGATTTGGCCAATTTTCTTCAGGAGGGATTACGTACGTATCTGGTCAACCCCATAGCCTCAGCAAAGCAAATGGTCATGGAAAAGTATGTGTACACTGCAAGCGTCGAGGAGTTCTCACATCGCGTGGAAAGCTTAGGCAGACTCGCTTCAAATGTTGGCCCTGCAATGCCTGCTTGTGTCGATGGCCTTGTTTTGCGGAATTTCATGAAATGCGAGCCATTCCTCACATTCCTCCTCCATAGCACCAACCTGCTGTCTTCTTTTCGGCACGCGGTTCAAGTCAAGAACTAATACCCACAAAAAGTTAAAAAGAAAATGCTCACTCAGTTAAACACTGAGATCAAGCGGCATTGATCATTCCAAGATTTAATATACTTCGACTGTACAATCTTCTCATAAGGTGCATCATAAAACTCTGGCACATCATGATGTACCTTGCCATGTAATATACTCTTTTATATTTTTATTATTATTAATTATTGATTATTGTTGGAAATTTTGTACATTGCAACGACGTTGAAAGGCCCAGAGAAGTTTCTTGTTTCAATTTTAATTTTAGTCTAATAAGGCTTTTCTCAGTTCCTTTAGTTTTGGATTTCTAGAATTGTAGATATAGATTGATGCAAGACCGTCAGTTTTTTGCGGTTAATTCTAAATAGTTACCATATGAACCAAGAGATACCTCTTTTTATGCAATATTTTCTTTAGTAGAAGTATGAAGAGTTTTTACATTTTTAATTCGGGGTAATTTATTGCCTGAAGTTCAAATTAAAATGCTTTTGAATTTTAATGTTCAAACTTTTGAAGTTGCCAAATCATGACCAGTGTGTCCGATTGGGTACATGTTTTTGCTATTTAGTTTTGATGCCTTCAAATTCAAAGAGTTCAAAATTATTCTCGCGTTTCCAAAAGTTCATCATTTTCAATTTTTTCAATTCAATACCATGTCATACTTACCTGACTTCTATCTTACCTTGTCTTTTATTTAATTTTCGAAATTTTAAACTCGATACCTTATTTCCTGCGGACTTAAATTTCGTTTCAAATTATGTCGGTATGGTAGGAATGGGGTGAGTATACAAGATCTTGAAACTTCTAAATGTGGATGCTTTAAAGTTAAAAATATCTGAATGTGGGTTTTAATATCCAGGCCGAAAAATTGGTTCCTAAATTTGAATGGTTGAAATCTCCTGCAAGGCTCTAAATTGATGTTATCGCTTGCCGAATTTAAGGAATGTTTCAATTCGGCAAAATAAACATTTCATGTTTCCAATCTCTAGGAATTTTGAAATCTCCTACTTCTACGTTGTTTGTTTTTAAATTAAAAAACTTGAATATTTTTTTATCTCTTCAAGGGAATTTCAATTCAAAAGCTTTAAAATCTAATTATTGAATATTTTCAAATTCCATACATTTTTCTTACTTAAAATCTTCCTTCAAATTATGGAACCAAATTTCATAAATTTACAATGAAAATGTTTTCCAATTAGGTGCTCCACATTTAAGAATGACATTTAACTCCTCAAAACTTTATGAATGTCGCTGCTTTGGTTCTCGAATCCTTTTTTAGTAACTCAATAAAAATTTCTAATGTCTATATCTTCAAAAAATCAAATTCTTTTCGTTGGAAAAATCTAATATTATTAGCTTTGAAGGTTTTGTAATTGTTCTTTTTCTAGTTTATGTTTTGTATAAAGGGTTTGAAAAACTCTGTTTTCAAAGAAGACAAAACTTTCAACTGTAAAATCGTTAACATTCCAAATTTTTGCTTCTAAACTCCAATTATTATAATTTTTTTACTGAATTTATATCTTTTATTCGCCTCGAATAAATTATTTCCTACGCGAAATATCTTTTTAATTCTGTAATGAGAAACAATATTATACTGAAAGAAAGAGCAACAATTATTATTTCAGAATAAGATCTTTCTCTGGGTTCAGGAATTAAGTTTAGTCAGAGATTTAGTTCTATTTTAGGATTCGACTGGTGTCGAACAAAATCGAGAACAACGCTTCCAGCTTTGCTGGAGATTCTCGGCGACTGAGAAAACGCTTTCTCTTATTTAGCACAATTTTTATTTTAACCAGAGCCTATTCATAAAGGCAAAATCCCTTTGAAAAGAGAGGATACTCACTGAGGCGGGATGAAAAAGTTCTACAGCAGAAGTCCAAGTTGTTGAGAAAAAATTTCTGATAATTGTAAAAATCTAAAGTTTTAAATTTGTGAAGTTTTGAAGCAAAGCATCGGTGGAAGAATTTTAGTTTGAAAGATGTGCAATCCTATAATTTATTTTTGTTGTTGTTATTATTATTAATATTATTATTGAAGGCAGGAAATTTTTGATACTGAATTTTTGTGTGCTGAAAATCTGAAGTCTAAGATTAAGAGAATGCATTTCATTTTTTGTATATAAACACTGGCTTTCATCTGTCCACAGACTGAATTTTATTTAGAGGTTTACTTTATTTTAGCAGCATAATATTTTTCAGAGTCAAAAGATTTGTAGGTAAAGAAATTAAAGCTTCAGTTTAACGTTTGCTCATTAAAAGGAAACTTCCTCTCCGTATTTTTTATAAATTTATTAGAGATTATATTTTGCAATACTCAGTGACAACGATAGTTTTGATAGTAAATAAGCACCGTATCCTTAACTTCAGTAAATAAAACAAATCGTACCTGATACCAGTTTTGTCTTATAAGATTATTTCATTTTTTTAAGGCCTTGAATTGTCAGAGATGGGATGGATATATGAAAAACAATTTTTTTTTTGTTCATTCATCGATATTCAATTTGTCTGTTTGTAAAAGAAATTGTATGAACATCCGATTGTAAATTTAGGAGAACTTTTAATTAATACTGTTTATTTGAGTGAAATCGTGATTAAACAAAAATCCCTTAATTCGAAGGGATGGTTTGTTCATTATTCAGCTAGGAAATTTTATTCAATTTGAATCAAGTGAATCTTTTTCTATCTTGTTATCGGGTTGACCTCTTCTCATATCACGTTTTTATACCAACACTTTCACCACATTACTTCAAAGTGAGAAAAGATATAAGGTTGATGAAAACAAGATTTTCGTAGTAGGGAATTTTTATTGTAAGAACCTCAGAAATCGTGTAAAAAATAGTAAACAAATATTTAGTAGAGATCTTCCAGATTTGAAAAATCTTCCTTTGTGCACCTTCCTTTGTGCACCTTCCTTTGAAAGGAGGATGAGATTAATAATTTTATTTTAAATTAGAAAATTTCAATTCAAATTTCAGATGCTATTAAATTGGGGGGACATAAATTCCAAACGTCTCTAAATTTCAAGTTTAGAGATTAAAGACTTTAAAATTTGCTTTCAATCAGATTTTGATACTATTAAATTTGCAAAATTTTGTACTATATTAAATAATTGTATCCACTTTTTACTCTGGAATTAGAGTTTAGTTTCGTGGTCCCGTGTGTCCTCTTTCGTTTCGTCGGGCTTTGATCCAAGCTTCTGCTTTTAAGCCAACTCAAAAATGTAAAATCTGTAAATATTGAAAATCGTCATTCTTATCTTTATTTGTAGACCTACCTGGAGACGGAAGCGGTAGTACTGATCCAAATACAGACTTCGGTTCATGTAACGACGACGATTTTATTCAAGCTTCTGAGGCAGAATTATTGTTTCGATGTAGAATTTGTTGGAAGAGTTTCAAGCATCCGATGTCTCTCACCCTTCACAAGAACTTGCACAACGGTCAGACTGTTTGCCCCATTTGTCAGCGAGTATTTAGCCGAAGCTACGATATGAAAGTTCATTTGCAACGAATTCACAAATGCACGATCAGTGTCGATGCTAAACTTAATTTCCGGAAATAAATGACGAAAGAGGATCCATAGACACTTGGTTTTTTAGGACAATCAGATCTTGAGGGAGCGAGGGAGGGAGAAATCGAAATTAGAAAGTTAGAAAACAAGAAAAAAATGCAGTTTTAATATTTATTTGAATATTTTACTTATTACAGAACAAGTAGAATTTTATTTGAGATATGGGTCTCATAATTTAAATTCAAATTCCTATCAACTTTATTCCTTCCCAGTTGGTATGCTTTTATGTTTCGTTTTTCAATTCCCAGGCTTCTTAACTTCATTTTTGTTCAAAATTGTGTCTTCCACGAATTTGACATGATCTGAACCCGGAAGGGAGAAGAATTTCTGGAAGAAGAATGTGTGAGTCTTGGAATTGAAAATCTTCGAAATTTCGTATGTCCAAATTCAAAACATGAAGGTCTCCAAAGTTTGGTGCTTTTGAATTTCAGTTTTCTTTTCAGAATTTATAACTCTAAAATTCGATGTATTCAAAGTTTAGGTTTGTTTCAAAAGTTCTGAAATTTCGAGGCTTCCAAATTTGGATGCTTTTAAATCCAATAACTTGCAAATCCCATCGCTTCGAAACTTAGGCTCAAAATAAATCCATCATTGAATCCTCTTAGAGGAAATAGTGGAAATATTTTATTCAATTTTTTCTTAATATAAAAAGTTCCAAAGACGAGATTTGATTTGTATTTTTCTTAGCAGTTAAGAAGTCCCTCCCTAAGAAACTCGATATCGAATTTTCGTCGAAAGTTGTATCCAAACTAGTATTATTTCAACGAGGGATAAATTGTAAATTTTCTCGTATTTAGCTATTTAAAATTATTTTCTTGACGTTATTGTGATACTGAAATTATGTACGTGCATTCCTTGAATGAAACATTATTCGAAAGACGTCGCCTTTGCCTGCGCTCCAACTGTTATTTGTAAATATTAAATATTCGGGAGGAGTTTCTCATTTTTTCTCAAATTTTAATTGTTAAATAATTATATTATCCCCAGAAGAAGTGCCACTGACATTGTCTTGTATTATTATTGTGGCTAAGAATGCACATTTTGAAATAGTTCTTGAACCCTTTGTATTTCCCCATAAGACTGCTGGCCTTTTTAATAATATTTGGATAGTTTAATGAAGAAGAGGGAAAAATTGTAATTAGCAAGAGTACTTAATCGTAAAATTTTAAGCTAAGATATAATTATAAAACGTTCCTAAATTATTTTGTGAATTCAGTAACTATTAATTTCTATTATTATAATATTATTATTATTATTATATTATTATTTTTTTCGTGTAATTGATTAGAGAATTATTCGGTACGATTAAAATGTTAGGGCAGGTTGTATTTCTTTTATCACAAAAGATATATACTTTTACGCATGTGCATCATACGACCAGTACCAATTATTCTTCAATAAAAATTATTATGAGAAGTTAAGGAAATTGGTTACAAGCGATTTTTATTGTTAGTTTTATTTACTTTTCGTATAAATTCCTGGTCAGGTGTGAATTAGAGTGTGATTGAAGGGAGAAGGATTGATTAGAGGCACATTATCTGCAAGCTTTTTAATTGGGGAGGCAGAATGAATTCTATTTTTCTATGGTTGGAGGGTTGTTTTGGCTTGTTGGAATCTACTCACATTAGTTGCAGGTTTCAGTTGGAAGCGTTAGAACACAAATAATATGCTGTCTGTCTGAATATCACTACATGCTGGTTAATACTTTCTGATCAGATAATTTTTTTCATGAATTCATGAATCCTGTATTTGCTTTGTAACAAAGGCTGCTTAAATTATCAGGGCTTCATTCATAATAAATTTTATTAATTGTCTCTCTCGAAAAATTGGACTTTATCCTTCTGTTTACTAATTTCATCTTAAAAATTGGAACATACAGAGATTCAAAAGATCTCACGTTTCACTTCTGATGCTCACGTTTTCAAATTTTAATGCATTAAATATTTTCAATTAGAAATTTAAAGGCTTGCTAATTGGATTCATTTTGAAGGACTCGCATAAAATGCATGGAAAAAGTCTTTCGGTGAAATTGTGTCATTGCGACTTTTGATAAGCATCAGGAAACCGAAGTTTGTCCTGAAGGCCTTTTCCATGCATAAAGGACGGGATCCTTTGGATACTTTTGACAAACAATTTTTATTTTGAATAATATAAAGGATTCTGGTATCAGAAATAAATACTTGTTTGAATAAAAATTGCTTCCATTTTTAACCATTTTTTTTCAAAACTAAAGTACAATTTCACAAAAGCTTTGAAAATAAAATCACGATTTCATTACACTGAAGTGAATTACTGAATTCGTTTGTTGCATGAAGTAATATTTGGACAAAAATTGAAACAGGAAAAAACAAAAAGGATCTGTTTTTGTTTTACTCTTGGTTGAATTAAAAATGCATAAAGTGCCCTGACTGCTAATCTTCTACCCTAAAACTTAGAACTGATCGGTTAATCTAGAACTGATCAGTTGCTCCCAAACTTGATATTGACCGGTAATTGGTTATCGTTTATGAATAAAATGGTAAATTACCAATACAACTGATGAATTGGAATGGGAACACTTTGGATTGTGTGCGCAGACTCACAGTGCGTAGCACCTGTTGGGAATCAGCCTCTCGCGAGACCAATGCATACCACCTACGAGATCAGAAGAAGAACGCGTCCTCGACATGATGAAAATGGAAGGTGGATCTGTGATACTTGTGGGAAAACTTATAGTCGTGGAGATTCACTCGCCCATCATCGTAGTATACACAGAGGAGATACAGTCTGTCCAATTTGCCACGCAGTCTTTACTCGCAAGTACACTATGAGATGTCATATGGTTAACGTTCATGGCATCAAGTAATAAAAAGGAATACAGGATCTTCAGTGCCATTTTTTAAGGACTCGATATTGTACAATCTTTGCCATCTGGCGCTAATGCTTTTATTTTGCTTTTATTCTTATCTCGAATTTTTAAACAGAATTGATTTTTTATGAAGCCAGAAATTAATTAGATGTGGAATTAGAATTTTAATCGTGATGTCATCGCTTTGCTGTCCTTGATGTGATTTCTTTTACGTTTCAAGGACGGGAATTTGAGTAGCTTCAATTATAGAAGTAATTATTCAATTTTTCATAAGGCGAATCCAAAGTTTTATGATTTCAAATTCAAATCTGAGATGTTTTCAAATCAAATTATTCTCAATTTTTTCTTCCAAAATTCAATGCAATCTAATTTATAAATTTTATCTAAAGAGACAGCGAGTGAAAGTATCAAAAGTCCGAAACAAAAATATAGGAATGTCTTCAAATTAAAGAGATTTAAAATTTGGAAGATTTGAATTCTAAAATTTTGAAGCGATCAATTTCTACCTACTTCGGATATTTTTAAGGGCATTTTACTTTCTATCGCTTCCTAATTTAAACTCACTTCCAAATTTTGAAGTTTCAGAATCTCAACCACCAAAATTCATAAATCTTATGAATAAAAAATTTTTTTTAATAAAAATCTTTAAATTTAGTTTGTTCCAGGATGTTGTCAAGATCTTTTTAAACAAATTTTGTTCATAAATTTAAAGACTTTAACCTATTTTTTGTGTATATTCAAAGTTTGAATTCCAAACTCTCGGAACTTGAATTCTTTTGTTCTTCTATTAAGATCCGTAAAATTCCGATTTCAAACCAAAAACCGGATTCAAAATCTAAAAGTATTGACAAAAATATCTTTCCATGATAATAATTAAAATTCAAAAGTTAACTAATCCGAGATAAGAATGAAGCATTTTAAGATTTAACAAAAAAAAAACCTCTTAATTGTCTAGATCTAGACTTCATTGTTTTGGAAGCTGTAAACACACTATTCGAAATCGAAAGCTTCAAGTACAGAAACTAAAAGTTTTAAATATATATGTATATCTATGTATATAGTTTCAAGAAATTGCGAAGCTACTTTAATAAACGCATGTTAATTATATGAACAAATTAATTTATAATTTAAATTGTTTCTAGTTTTTAATAATAATTAAGATTGAATCTTAGCTTTTGTTAAAAGTTCTGTAACAGAAAATGATGAAGGCCATGATTACAAATAATAATAAGTCTCTAGAAAGTCTGAATTTACACAATTCAAGAGGTGCAAATGCATTCACAAAAAGTAACTTTAATGCCAATAGTTCTATTTCTAACGCCATCTTCGAATTAAATCATGTAAATTTGTTTATTTATATACAATGTATGACACTAAGTATAAGTCAGACCTTTTTTTATACTCTTTTTGCAGAATCTTTTGAGCATTTAAGGGCCACCAATGTGTCTCGAAACGTTTGATACAGTTTAATTTGTATTAAATTTTACCTGACCCTAAAACAAACAACGAACATCAACTTTCTGTAAGAAATTTTTCATTAAATTTCGAAACTGATTTTCTCCGACAATTCTTTCTTATAAAACAAAAAAATATTCTTAAGGATTTAGAAACTCAAAAAGAAAAAAGGAAACTCAAACTATCACTACTGAAGGGTCGATGATTCTTCTTCAAAAAGAAAAAAAGGAAATGATATTCACGGAATATTAAATTAGAAATCCAATACTTATTTTCCATTTTCATGCAGTCTCCTTCAACTCAGAAGTGAAAGTCTTGAGTCTTTTTCCTACATGCTGGTTTTAAGATTGTCTTTAATCCCAGAAGTAACAATAATTTTGTGATATTTAAGTGCTATACAACTTTTTAATTTTTGTCAGACACTCGTATCCAGTTAGTGTTTAAAGCAAGTTACTGGTCTAGTCATAATAGGTCTGATCTTAATTCCATTTCCATTGTTTTAAGCCCATGTCGGTTTAGATAACTGATAAGAATCTCGCTTTCCAATTTTAAGTAAATCTCCATGTCAACGATTAAGATCGTTATATATCTTCCAGAATAGCCAGTAAGTTTTTGTTTCCGTCAGTCAATTCATTTTATTTTTCGAGCTTAGCTTACTCACCAAGAAAAAAATGTTGTTGATTCCAAAAATATATATTGTTTTATATTTAACGCTTGATTTGAAACTTATTCGAAAACTAGTTGGAAATCAATTCACAATTTTTAATTTGTTTCCAATTGATTCAACAAATTTTTTTTCTGGGTCCGAGCACAATTAAATATTAATATTAATATTAATATTAATCGATCTCTTTGAAGCTACAGTGTAAAATACAGGAACTTTCAAAAAGTGTGTACTGTAATGAATATTGCATTGTATAATACGTGTTATAATTAAGAACTTGAAAGAACTACGGGAACCTTTGTTAGTAGGACCTAATTAAAATCTAAAAAATATATTCGTGGAGAATTATTGAGAAACTTATTTGCCATCAATTCCAATTTCATCTGTTGGTTTATTTTAAGATTTCTTTTTAGAAAAGAAATTAAGAGGAAGTTCCAATTTCAAAGGGTGCTGGTTTTTCTTTTTCTAAGTTTTTGAATCTGTGAAACTATAGCAACATTAAAGAAAAAATTCTAAAAAATAAATATATAAAATTATTATTCTCAATCTCAGAATAAAATTGTATGTATGTGTGGATGCGTGTTCAGAACTGCAAATTAACACCCTAGTGTCTATGAAATTAATTTTTCTTGAAACGAAAAAAAAAATATTCATACATGTTACCAATCAATTTATTGATCACATGTATGCGTGCTTCGGAATTTCTCGGAAAAAATGCCAAGGTATGTCACTGTCACTTGAAAAACGATTCCAATCGAGAGGAAAAGATAACAAAAATTTAGGGTCCGGAACTAGGACGATGGGGGTCTTTTCTGAAAAATTAGTCTTCTGCATGGATTTTTCGATTTGAGATTAATTTTTATTTGCAGCATATCATGAATTTTGTTTTTAATCCACAATCCTTTGTAGCTTTGTTATCAAAGTTGTATTTTTATTTTATTTTTTATTTTTAGAATACAAATTGGCGTTTCTTTTGTGATTCACTTTTTGTAACAAAAAGTTTTATTAGTCCAAGATCACGATATTACTCACATTCTAAGATAGAATTGTGGGTTTTGTGGTAATTTTAGTATGATAAATTAGGGCTCATATCGAAGAAACAGAAGTGAACATCTTGATCTTCGATTTTTCGTTGTTGGGATAAGAACTTTCGACAGTTCGATTAGAACATGAGCCAATTTTTAAACATTTGAATCACGCTGCCACCTGCTTTAATGATTTATTTTTAGGTTTTAAGCATATCTATCCAGCGAGCATGATGTTTTGTTTTGTAATATGTATTAATTTTTGTTTATTGCGTTAAGAAATTGGCATTGCTTCTCAGTCGTAAAAGTCAGGGTTGATGTCTGACAACTAGATTGATTTGTATAACCATCGAAATATTTTTGTATAAGAAATTGGAAGGAAATAAGATAAATAGTTTCAAATAGTTGTAAATTTCGATTCTTTTCAAACCAAACACTTGAAAATTTAGTTACTTCCAAAGTTGATAGATTTTATATTTGGATTCTTTAAAACTAGATTTCTGACAACTTACGATATTTTTGAAAATTGCCATTTACATTCTTCCAAATACTAGTCTTGAACCACTAGTCGTAATTTATTAAAATTTCAAAAACTTCACATTCTCTACCAAATGACTGTCTTTTTTTCTACAAGTTTGAATTTTACAAAAACCCAAAAAACATCAACCTTGGCTAATATAGAAAATTTGAACGAGTGTGACTGAATGTATAATAATCGACGAGGGTACGTAGAAAAATAAAAAAGATTTCGTTAGAGTGGATTAGCGTCGATTTTGGACATTGCTATGTAGCCATTTCTTATTTATTTGATTTAGATTGTCGTACAGTGGTCATCGAACAACCATCCCACTCTTGCAAACTATGTGGTAAATCATTTTGGAACCGAGACTCGATGTATAAGCATATGAATATGCATAAGGGAACGACCCAGTGTCCTGTTTGCCACAAAGTTCTAAGCCGCACAACCCACATGAAGCGACATTTAAAAAATCGTCATGGCTGGTTGGGATTCGGATCGACAGCAGATGCGGCAAGAAATTCAATAAATCCACTCTCGCTTTCCACGAATCCACTCTCGATTTCCACAAATCCACTCGCTATTTCCACGCCGAGGAACTCTCAACGAAACCAAAACACAAATGCCAATGCAAATACTAATACCAATGCAAATGCCAATGCCAATGCCAATGCTAATCTGGATTCGAGTGCTACTTTTACCACAATTCGAATTCGAGAAAGCAGCGTCGAAAGAATCACTTCTAGTCCTATTCCTTAGTGTGAAAAAAGAAGAAAAATCCCAAAAAAGAATCCAAAAATGGATTATTTTATCCATGCCTGTCTTAAATTTCACTACCTAGTCATTTCTTCACAACTTGTATGAATATGTTTTCATATGTGTATATGCACACTAACAACAAGAGCACCACGTGCTACCTCCAGGACACCTAGAAAAAATACCCCCAACCTCTTCCTCCTTCCTTGTCCAATTTTTTCATCCTTTAATTTCTTAGGGGTGTGAAAAAATAGAAAATTGAATCATATACATAAGTTGAATTTTTTAACTTTTGAGTCAAATCGAAGATTTGAACTTGAACATCCAGTCTGATGTATCTGTAAAGGGCATTTCAAAGAATGTTTTGTGTACCCAAAATAATTTACTATTATCGAGTACTGAATAATAATAAAGAGTAAAAAAAAAATATACTAGAAACTTTTAGTCTTGGGAGATTTTCAAATTTTCAATATTTGTGTGATAACTATAATTTTTCAGGCTGTATTTGTTCACTATAAAAATATTTTAAAATCATAGATTCTTATAGAATTGGTTTATTTCTCAATATGTTTTAATATTTGCAAGTTAATTGGATGAGTTAGAAGAATTTTGAGTCTAAAAACACCAGAGTCATAGATTGCCCAACACTCCCAACTCTGAGACTTCCCTTGAGAAATTTCCATTTTCCCTGTTCAACAGTGGTTTATTTATTTTGACCATAAACTAGGGAATATTATGCTTGAAACTATTCTCATCTTTTAAACAGTTTCCAGCCATAAATTATTAGAGGACTTTTTTTATATTTGTTTCTATTTATTTGAAACTATAACAATATTTTATATCTCATTTTTAAATTTTAGAGCCTCTCTGAAAGTTCTAGAGAATGATAGGAATTTTCAATAAATTGAAGATATTGGCTCTATTTTTGAAATTTGAGATTATTTACAAATTTCACGCAATATTAGTATTTTTATAAAATGCCAACGATGTCAATATTATTATTTTTTATTCGTTTGCAACGAATTTTTAGTCTACCATGTAAGATAAACATTATTTTACAGTAAAAATACCAAAGCCTTTATGTATATTAATAGGGATTTATTAAAATCTATACCTTAAATTACTTACTAGAAGAGAGATTTATTATTCACAACATAAATATTGTGCTGAGCCAAAGAATTTGTAGAAAGTTAAAATATACAACCACCAGAGAATTTCTATTTATACAAAGAATAGTACTTTTTTCTTGAATCAGATTTAGGCGAAAATCTCCTGGCTGCAAAATGCTCTTCCAGAAATAAAACTTGTCTTCCAATAAACATGAAAATTCTTTTCAATTTCCAAAATTTATTTTTCCACTGTTGAACAGGGTAATTTTTCCAAGGGCTGATTCCCTACCAAAGATTCTAGAGAAATGTAAATTACTTTATCTAGTCAAATGATTTCAGTACTTAATAGTCTAAGGAGGAATGTGCATTTTTTGTAACACGAGTCATGTACGAAAGTTTATTCTTAAATAATGCATGGTGGATAACCTGATTAAGATACCAAATGGTTAAGACTAAAAAAATCTAGTCTTAAAGATTGCTAAAGTCAAATGCTAGATAGAAATGGAGAAAATATATTATAGATTCCATGAAATCCTTACTTTTAAATACAAATTCTGCAACAAGATTCTATAATTTCTTCTTATTTATTAACCAAATTTTATTGCCAATGCATAAAAGTCTACGAGAAAAATTTTTTATATCGGCAAAGAATAAAGTTTTTCAAAAGTAAACAGAAGGAGAAAAAACTTTATCGCAATTTAATATTTATATATATAGTTTCTAAGATGAGAGCTCGAAGAATATATTAAAATTATTAGATTATTCGAAACTTGTTACAAAATTGGTTTCCTAAGAAATTATAAATTAATATTATCCCACCAATATTTCTAGAATAGATATTTTCTGTGTTTGTTTTAAGATTTAAGTCATTTAGTGCAAATTGACCAAACGACCGATATTTATATTATATTTATATTTATAATTATTATAATAATAAACATACTCATTATAGTTAATAAAGTCCAGAGACTTGCCGATCACAAGGCCTCTTTTTGTTCAGTCATCCACCGAGGATTTTGAAAATGAGTTTTTCCCTTTGTTTTTTTGTTTTTAATTCATTAATTAGTGCTCAATGTTTAATTTTAGTCTTTGAAAGTGGCATTAGTTCTTTATTTATCTGTGCTTGTGTATTTATTCTATAAACAAATAATTAATTATTTATATCCAAAGAAAATAATTGATTATTTAAAGGCCACATGTAGGTAATGTAATATATCTGTATGTAAAGAACGTTACCACAGAATTTAGTGCAATTGTAAGATTGGGAAGATGTTGAAAGTGTTCAACGATTAGTAGTCTGTCGTGAACGTTAAGGATGTATCGAACTTACCAAAGTGTTTGTGAATTATCATTTAAGTGTGTTTACTAATTTCTAAGGCAAGACAATGACTTTCATTTATAAACTTGAAAAATTTCTTTTCTGAAACTCGCTGTTAAGATGAATTTCCATTCGAGAATTTTTCATCCTGAAAAATTTTCTTAGATTTTTTCAAGCCTTCATTTCCAAAGATATTGCCATTGTCATTGTCGTATTAGATTACTTTCATACTAAACTTGCCATAATTTTGTGTAATTAACAATTGTAGGATAGTTTACATTTGCTTTCTCTGCATCTATTATTCGAGATAAACATGTGATTTTGTCAAAAATATCGTAGATATTTGAAATTCTGATTTTCTTTCTCTTTATTTATTCATTGAATAAATACTTCGTTTTGAGGTTCAGCGAATAATTGTACACTTGTTCTAATGGGTGATTGTAAAAAATATTTCTATATAAAATCTCGATGAAAAAGTGATGTTCGGAACGAATGTGCACATTCCTCAAACGCCACAATACAATTGCTGAGTACAAGATTGCCAACTATTATTTTATTTAAAAAAAGGACTGCCTTAGCGGATTATTTATTGAAGAGAAATGGAAACATCTATTATATTATAATAATATATCATCACTTTAATTTACATTCGGCTTATATGCAGGCAATTTATGTAAGTGAAGATATGTGTGAATAAAGTTGCAAAATGTGAATCGAGCACAAATCCTTTCCCCACTTTCAGACATTTTTTCAACTCTAATTTTATTCATAACATTTATTGTTGCTTTATCTTTATGATTATTTAGGTGTTATTATAAAACTTTTTTAATTTAGGTGCTTTTGCTTCTCACACGGGAATCTTTATAGTAGTAAAAATTTCAAATATCTCTGAAATTATTTAAATAATGAGGATTTTTCCCGGATATGTGTATGTGTTTGTGTGTGCGTGTGGGGGTGTCACTCTTTTCCGTTATAACGATTACTCAAAAGGCGATTGTAGATACATTGATGAAATTTGAAGGGATTATTTTCACCACTAATATATCTCAGAACTATAACATAACAAAACTATAACATAATTCAAAGTTGATGCAAGAATATAAATACTTTTTTTATTGCTGATGATTCATAATGAGGAAGCAAAGTGCTGATCAAATGGGCACCATAAAATTGTACATACGAAGTGGAAACGCCCGAGATCGAATTCACAGCTGGTTTTCTATGTCGTGAATTATGCACTTTGGAAGTCAGTGTTGAGATGCGAATTAAATCAATGATTTAATTTGATGAAAATGAAGAAATTAGAAACGCCTGATACGGTTTTTTTCAAGAGCCATCTTTGCAATCTAAATACTTCAAATATGGTCGTGATTTAAAGATCCATTGCTAACAAAACTGGCCTTGAAAATTTTCGGGAATTTATGAGAATTTTGATTTGTGGCGGTTCTCTAAAATAATTTCAATAAAAAAAATGTCTTTGAACGATTCAAATTTGAAAGGTTTTCTAATTAGAAGAACTGTTGATGTTATGAAGTAATAAAATTTGAACAATTATAACTATTATAAAGATATCATTGACAGCAATTGAAATATTTATAGCCTACAATCTTGGAAAAATTGAGAACTTTGCAATTTTTAACGGTTGAAAACTCAAAAGATTGAAAGTTTCAATTAGAGATTGAGATAATCATATAAAAATAAAGTGTTTAATAATTGACAAAATTGCGAATTTTCGAAACCTTGGAAATTATAAACTAACATTTTTTCTTGAAGTTGTTTGTAATTCAAATCTGCAAATTGCTAAACATTTTCATGTCTTGAAAATTGAGGATAAAATACAGAGATTCCTTATTGTTAGATACTTGGAAATTTAGAAGGTTATCATTTTGAACTTTCTTGAGTTCAAGTTGAGTTTTGATTTGCTAAAATATAAATTTGTAAAAACCTGAAATTGTGGAACATTAGAATAAAATTGATATCTTCCAACTCCTTTATTTTCTCCTTATATCATGTTTATCTAATCTTCCTTGAATGTAAAGCTATTTGAATCGGAATTGGTCGATATTCCTAATAATAATAATTTTTTGATTAGGATTAAGTAATTTTCCTAATCCTCACAACCTAAAAAGTTTCTCATAAATTCTCTAGATTCGTAGATGGTTCAAAAATGTGATGTGGAAATCTCTATACTTTCATGAATCTAGGCTAGTTATTAATGAATATTATTAATTAATACCGGTGTGCAAAAAAAAAACTAGAAACTCGAGAAAACTGGGTTCTTTTATTTGTGATTGAAGTCGATCTGACATGAAGTTTCTCCAAAAACATACAAACCCCGAAAAAGTTTCCAAATTTTCGAAAGAATCATTAAAAATTGTCGAGTCTGTATTTATTTAACGAAGAAACTCTTTGTGTACCTGCAATTTTTGTAAAAGACAACTTCATATGGCAAATTATTTCCAGAGTTCCCAATACAATTCGTATTTGAGTAATTGAATATTTTGAATAAACGAAGGTTTTTCAGTACAGAAACAGTTTGAGTTTGAGTTTTGGGTCTAAATTTGTTCTGTAATTTATTGAATGAAATCGTAAATAAAATTCTATTTTATTAAAGAAATAAACTTTGAGCATTTAAAGATCTTCTGGAACTCACATGTCAACATGTAGGAAGATTTTCCTCAATGAGTTTCTTCAAAGACCCTTAACTTTAATTCAGTTTTAATACAACTTTAATCGGTTCAGCATCGATCAAATTGAGTGCGACTGATTTGGGAGCTAGAAGAACTCGAGTTTACTCAGAGTTTCGATTTTTTGCACACCCCTCTTGATTAGGATCAATTTTATGAGGAATCGGGGTCACGAAACTGTTGATGTGTTGCAGGGGGGGTGGGACGGAAACGGAAGCATGTTGGCGATAAAACTGGTCAAGTGGTGATGCAGGGTCCAGGGCGTTTTTCGTGCAGTCTCTGCGGAAGTGTTTACAAGCACCTTGCTTCGCTGACCCAGCACCTTGAAGTGCATCGGAACCAGACCACCTGCATCCTCTGCCACACCACTCTCAGTCGTAGAACCGACCTGCGTCGACACATGCGGTTGAAACATAACATGCAGTGGCAAAAAACCATTCAGAAGCGACAAAAGTCCTAATCAACAATTCAATTCGAGATTCCGTAAGGACTCACCTTTTAAATCCTCCTTATTGTATCATTCGAACCACCAATTTACAAAACATCATATTCAATTTCTTCCCTAATGTTCTTTCTTGTTGATATACCTGATTGTGCATAAATACTGTTAAAGTATGAGTATTGTGATATTTCATTTAGTCTGTGAAGAAAATTCTCTCTAGCTCCGCTAGGATTCGAACTCAAAACTTCAGATCGCCGGTAGGTCCTAAGCTACTCACTAAGCTACAGAGAGATATGAAAACCTGGGTTCGAATCCGAGGGGAGGTAGAGAAGATTTTTTCACGGACTAAACCACATAATATCATATTAATACTAGAAAACAGTATTGACAGACGAACCAGGTTACCAAACAAAAAAGAACATCGGAAAATATAATAACGACTTGAGTTAAAAAGAATTAACATACTCAATGACTAAATTTTTTATTGAGTTCCTCAAAATTCGGAAAGTCACGAATTCGTTCCTTCAGTTCTCTCAGTTTTCAGATTTAGAAATTGGGATCAGATGTTAATGTTGTCAATGAAAAGCTGCAATCTTTCTAAAACGTGATAGATTAGATCATTAGAATATATTTATAAAAACACGAATTCAAAATTAGACTTTCTATAAGAATTGAATTGTTCACTCATATACTCGACACTTTCTTCAATGCCAACCTTTAAAATTGACGAAAATATCCTTTCCCAGCCTCGAAACGCACAGTCCTCCAGGTAAAAATGTGTTCAATTAAGTTAAATATAAATAGAAAAAAATACAAATTAAATTGCAAATTATAATACACCTTGATTTCGAAATTCAACTTCCGGCGTGAATCTAGTGGCTGGATAGAGACTTTGGAACGTTTCCGCAATTCCTCATAAGATTGATAATTGATCAAATTAGAGCTTGAAGCACAAATTCTAGAAAATAAGAATAGATTAGCTAAACTGACTCAACACTAAGGCGAGAGAAGAAATAAGGGCGCAGCAAATAAAAAAAATATCAGGCTTTCCATTTATATTTATTTTTCGACTAATTGTACTAAATTATTTATTTCATGAGATTGGTCGAGTTTCCGGAGATTATAAAAAAAACTACTTATTCGAATTAAAAGAATTACAAATTGGGTTTCTCCCTTTTCTGCAAAATAAAACTTTCATTAATGTAGTCCTCAGAATTGAATAATAAGTTCGCTTCTCATTCGCACACAAGTGTTTGTAATCGATATTATAAGGCTTGAAAAAGTTTTGCGACAAAATCAGCTTCTCTACTTCAAACTCCGAAGTGAGATGAAGCTAGTTGATAAAATTGATGGTATATTCTCTATAAGCTATGCAAAAGGAAAGAAATAAATGTGTAATCGTTTGTAGAATTTAGGTTAAAATGCAGGCGATTGCATCGGAAGAGTGTAATTATCTAATCAAATTTATTTTCCGAAAGATTAGCTATATATCTAAAGATCACATCTGTCTTTTCTTTAGAACCTGTATATTTACTATAAGAGAAAATAAAAAAGGTGTGAAATTACTATTTTATCAAAATTATTATTTAATCCAAACGTATTTTTCAATCAGATTTATCAATTGTCCACATATGAATGTAGTTTCAAATGCAGCGAATAATTGAGGATCGGTTTACAGTTTTCAGTTCTCAGAAAAAATGAATAAAATTGAAATATACATAGAAGTCCTGAGTTCTGAAAAAATGTCAAATTTAATATTGTAGATTCTTCAAAACGCCCCGGTATTTCAGCGAACTCTTGGTGCGATTTGTGCAAAGTTTCTTTTGCAAATCAATCAGCTCTTGTTCGTCATTTTGCTTCGAAACACGAAACATCACAGAATACTCCAGCATACTGCCAGATTTGCAACAGATTTTTTAAGACCAAATGGAGCTTAGCCACGCACAATAGTAAGTATCATAGACTATAGGAATGAAAATGATTCTAACTCATTTGTATTTATATTTTGATATATTTAGAACAATAAAAATGATGCCTATAAAAAATGGCCTCAAATTTTGAAGGAACCAGTATTTTCACTTACAATTTTTCATTTTAATTAAATTAAATTTCTGTTATAGGACTAGTGACAAAAATTCTTCTTGTATTCTACGAGAGAATGTAAAAAAAATACTGAATTATTTCAACTCACATTTAAAATAGCTTGCTACGTATAAAATAATCCAATTGGATTATTTCTTAAATTCATTTCGTTTTTATAGCTTTAGTCTTTTAATATCTTCACTTCTAAGATCTATTCTAAGACCTGCAATTTTTCGAACTTCTTGAGGCGTCAGTCTCCAGGCAATCGCATCTGCTCCACAATAATCTGCAAGTTCTTCTACTTTTTCAACACTCAAAATCGTCGTTATTTGCATCAGCCTTGCAAATTTATCTCGAACGGACCAGGAAGTTGCAGATGCTAAGTAACTTGCGAGTGATCTTATTTCTTTGTCTAAAATAAGACCTCCAGCCTGAAGTTGAAAAAATTATATGAGATTCCAATTATTTTAAAATTCTCAAAAGATTTCTACTATGATTTTAGAAGATTTCGGAGAAATTCCAAAGGTTTTTATGATTTCACGAAGGCTTCAATGTTTACCATATTTCAAGAGTGATCTCCCAATGGAAGGGATATTAGTTTGAAAAAATCCAAAGTTGATATTAATCCAAATGGAACCTTTCAAAATTGATTTAAAACTACTTGCTTTTTTTAATTTTGAAATAAGATCTGAGAGCTCAAAAATTAGAAACAAAATATCAAAAATTGTGCTTTCTTCATTCAAGGTTCCGAATATTCGAGAGACGTCCTTAGACCATTATCAGAAAGAAACCGAGTTGTGCAAGCTCTTTTTAGTGAAAATCATTTCATTCTAGGCATCGGTATACTTTAAGGGTCGAGCCCTACCTCTAAAACTTTTTAAAAACATTTTAGAAATTAGGTAGATATTTCTTCACCAAATAACACAAAATGAAAGGATAAGACTTTAAAAAATCGGGGTTTTTTTTACCACCCTACTACTTACTCTATTAAAAGTGCACTTGAGCACGACTTTTTCTAATCGAGCTGTGACTTCAGCTGTGAGAATTCCAATCAACGCATCATAATTCGAAGCAGTAAGATTATCCTTAAAAGCTTGAAGAAGACCCTCTAGATTCAAAATCAGAGTCTGCACAAAAGGCTCGTCTGTTTCATACCTCAATAATTCGTCCTGGAAATGTAAATAAGTTCAGTTTAAATTGTTTCGACTTATGATCACCCACTCTTATCCAGTAGTATTTCCTCCAAATCACCTCATTCACGTGGTGATTTATTGAAAGAAAAGCATCAACCCAAGGTGTGACTCTCGGTTTTACAGCACTCGCCCTCAACTGTTCCAATCCATAATCAATTACAGCCCTTAGACTATGAGTGACTCCCTTTAATCCAGCCAAACAGCTGTCGACTTTTCCCCTCTCTTTACCCTGCATATTAGGAAAGGCCTGGTTTATTTCCATATTGAGGCTTTTGCTCAAAGTCTCCACATACTCGATGCTCACATCTGTGTTATTCAGATAAGCCTGTAAATTGAAAAAATTCATTTATGAAAATAAAATACTGCGATCCAGGGTTTCCACGAGACATGAAAAACCTGGAAATCATAGAAAAAAACAAATTACTTGGAATTTCCCATCCGCACGTATTTCTAAACTTTGATCGCTGTCTTAGTACTTTACGACATATTATAAACATTTAAACCCAATTATATTAATGCGACTGGTAGAATGTGTTTAAATGCGGTAGAATTGACTAAATTATTTTAAAAAGTAGACTTCACTTCTTCTCATAAAAGCCGACCAGGAAAAGTTAGAAAAGTCATGGAATTTTGAACCTAGCCTCCTGTATCAACCCTGTAATTCAATTATCTGTAAATGAAATATAATTACTAGGAACATTAGTCGTCCTTGTTCTGTATCAGAAGTCTGTAATCTACCATGCTGAATGCTGGTTTGAAGTGCACTGTAAGCTTGAGCCAAATCCATGTAACCAACTGGATATCCTTGGCGTAAACGACTTTTTATTCGACTCGTAAATTCTCCTTCTAAAATTCCACAGGCCATATTTACTACAGCACAAACTCCGTCGATACTCCAACTCGAAATTGCCCGTCTGCAATATTGAATACGCATCTTAATTCAGCGCTATTTATTTTTATAATATTAATTTAAAAAATGCAATTTTCCTCTTCACCTCACACATTTCTTCACTATGAAAAAAACGTCATCAACCATGCTCGAAGTTTGTTGTTCCTGATCCAGAACGTCCATTCCGATTGCTTTATTCACACTTTCTTCCAAAAAATATCTTTCCAAAGCAAGATAGGCTCCCAACAATTCCTGCATACTCCTCGACAACTCGGAATTGCTGACAAAGGTCTCGAAATCGTTCATCGAGGCCTTTCGTTGCAATGCATCAGTTGTACAAATTTCCAAATCACTCTATTGTTCAAAGAATAATAATTTATTGACTAATTTTTAAGAATAGTTAATTTCATGGAAAAATTGAAAGTACCTACGCTGATTCGCCTTCTCAAAAAACGAATATACAGCTCAGCACGAGCGTGCATAATTGTTATTTCTCCAAGAAGTAAGTCTAGTTCTTTAGGATCAGCTTTTTCGCCTCCTTGTTTCCTCAGGTAATCATTAATCATTTGCACCTTTTTCGCAATACTTCTATGCTTCATAAACTCTGCGATGATCTTTTTAATTTGCCTGGTAAGAAGTTTCAATGAAGATGAAATTCACTAAACATATACGTTTTTGTTATTGATTTTACCTATCGCACTCCTTTTGTAAAATTGTAACAGAAGTTAGAAGTCTTCCAGGTCCGTAGTAAGTTTCGATGATTGGCTGATGAACTTCCACAATCCTGGCTATTCCCTCAAATAATAAAGTTATTGTATCAGCGAATATAACAGCAGCTCTTTTATCTGAAGCTCTTATATCCAAGGCCAATTTTAAGTTCTTTTGCGCAGTTTCTTGAAGCTAGAAAAAACGATTTCATTTATTTGAACTATATGTATTTATCTACTCTTTCTTTTTCTTATCCCAGGACTGCCATTCCAGAAAAATGTATAGACTTTTAGAGAAAAGAAAATTATCATTAATAAAGAATCATCACTCGAAATAAGACCGTAATTTTACTCTTATGAAAAATATTTCCAGAAATTAGGAAATTTTCGGAAATTAATTCGTATTTCACCCGTTCCAATCAAATGAATAAATTTCCTCCAAACACGATCTATAAAAATAAATAAACTTCTAACTTCAAAGGCGCTTATATCCTAAATATTCTTTAATAGAGATAAGTAATTCTTCAATAAAAATTGAAGAAAAAAGATAATCACGTCTAAAATATTTCTTTTAAGAAATGTTAAATTCTTAAAAATCGTTTAAGGCCATGTTAAACATGGGTCACGTGACCCAAATTATCGATTTTTTTTGCAACAACTCACGTCCGCACCGAA
>WSXT02000006.1:3121935-3136090 GCA_011762715.2 Neuroterus valhalla
CCTCGAAAGTGATGGCGATGGTCACCGTGAATTTTGCTTTGCACTAAGTGTTCAAAATGTTATTCTACAGAAAGTTTCATTCAAATATTATGTAGAAGATTTTTTTCAATAGGTTCAAACTATTTTCATCGAAGTTTTAATCTTTATTGGTGGAAATACCAACTGCTTGGTTAAAAATTCATCTATTTGGTTTGAAATTCTACTGTAATGTTGGAAATCCAAATCTTTCTTGGTTGAAAATTTTACTTTTATGTTGAAAATACAACTGTATGGTTGAGAATTCATCATTTTGTATCAGAAATTTAATAAATTCGTTAAAAATTGCATAATTTTGTAAGGAAGTCATCCTTTTCTGTCAAAATTTGTCTTTTAAAGTAGACGATTCAACTATTTTGGTATAGAATTTTACTATTTGGTCGAAAATTAAAAACTGCAACTGTTTGATTGTAAGTTAATCTGTCTTGCTTGAGGATTTAACGATTTTGTTGAGGATTAACTACTTGGTCGAAAGTTAAACTCATTTGTTAGAAAATAAGTTCTTCGTTTGAAGGTTTCTCTTTGATTGGAAATTAAACTTTCCTGTCGAAAAATCCATTCTTTGTGGGGTTCAGGAAATATCTAAAATTGGTATCTTCAAAAAGAATCTCTTTCAATGCATCTTTTTTCTCTAATGTCTTAAATTTTTGTTCATGCTTCTTGAAAAGTGATGCGAAACTTTGTGAGAAAGGGAAAGTTGGGTCGAAATCCTCGATTTTTTGTGTTCTAAGTAATTTTTAAAATTGAAGCCAGGGTGGCGACTTGGCCAGGAAACCGGAGGAGACCGGGAAATGACCGGGAATTTCGTTGACCTGACAAAAAACGGGAAATGACCGCTTTCTTTTCACGATTCAAAATGAGATCTTATCATTTGATTAAAAGAATGTAATGTTCCTTTAATCTGATTCTCAAAATATTTAAATATATCGCTACGTCATTAGAGGAAGAATTTTATTTTTTTTTCATTGCTCCATCAGATTTTTTTAGCTGACTCAAATTTGATAATCGAATTCCTGATAACCCAAACTTACAGAAAGGATTATCATCTTCATTTTTCAAGAAAAAAAATATATTTATCACGTTTTATTTGCTTTTCCTCATTTATCTGACTTGGGACAGGGAATTTCAGAAAATAATTATAGTTCTTATTTTAGGGCTGGGAGTTTTAGTGAAGAAGTATGATTTCAATTGGGACAGGGAATTTTTCACATAGAACGGGAATGTTTTAAACTAATTATAATTCGAATTTAGAAGAGGACAATTCAAAAAAATCGTTCCTTCAATTCAAAGTCTGGAACAATTTTAAAGTCCCCTCTTCCTAATTTTATATAAAGAAATTACTTCAAGCAGTCTTTAGAGTTCTTGAATTACGATAGAAAACTTGTTCATTGTGGATACGTCCTTTTTTAGTTGAAGAATCAACTATTTGTTTTAAATTCAAACTTGTTTGGTGAAAATCAAAATTTTTTTATTCACCTCTAGTTGAAATTGTAACCACTTTATCAAAAATCAATTCATCTTTTTTTTGGTGAAAATTCAAGTATTTGGTTGCGCATTGATTTTCGAATTTGGAAATCAAACTTTTTCTTTGAGAAATTATGTACTTCGAGGAAAATTTGCCTTTTTTGTAGAAAATTAATCTTTATAGTAAAAAATGTATCTTTTTGCTTGAAATACACACTGAAAAACCGATATGGCTGTCCCAGCTAAACCTTTTTTAGCTGTAACGGTATCAGGATGCTGCCTATTCTCTTTTTCGCGACAAGTGAATTTTCTAGGTGTCCGACCCAAACCCGGTTTGGCGTTCGGAAGCAACTTCGTTGTGTCGTTGTCGTGAGAAGTGGCTGTTTACTATCTCTTAATTTTGTTGTATTCTTTGGAATATGGATGAGTGGGTGAAAAGAAAATTGATAGATTTTCAATTGGAAGAATTTCAGCAAGTATTTGAAAATAAATCTACCAAATTACATGTGCTTGCTCAAATTGTCAAGAGAGTTTAACCTCTGAAATTTCGTTACTTGTCACCAGCTAAGCTTGGTTTAGGTCTCCTGCCCATACCGATATTGTGTGCCGCGAAAACCAAATTATAGGGCGTGCGACCAAAAAATCTAGGGCGCCGTGCTAGAATATACTGCTGAAGACCATACCGATTTTTCAGTGCATCTATAACCGTTGAAGATTCAGCATTATACCTGAAAATTCATCAGTTTGGTTGAAAATCAATTTCTTCAACTGAAAAATTAACTGTTTCATTTTCAGTGGAAAATTGATCCTTTCTAGTTCAAAATTCGACAATTAGATGAAAATTTGTCTGTTTGAATTAAAAATTTAATTATTTCGTTGGAACTTCACACGTTTTTTTCTTCTTTGCGGTTAACAATTCAAGTTATAAATTTAAACATTTTTCATTTTAGTTGACAAAAATGTGTTTTTTTCCTTTTTTGTTTCAAAATTTTTATTTTTATGGTTCAAATCTCAACCATTTTTTGAATTTTTTTTTTTGCATGAAAATCAATTTCTTGTCAAGAATTGCACTATTCTAGTTGAATGTTCATCATTTCAGTTAAAAATTCTTCTTTCTGGTTTAAAATTCAACTACTTCAGTGTAGCATCTACAATTTCATTTGATTCTTCATCATTTTGTGTAAAAGTGAAATAATTTGTTTGAAAGTTATTTTTTTTCGTTTGTTAAAAGTTAGTTTTTTCCATAAGTAATTTTTTTTCAACTTAAAATTTAACTTATTCTTTTTCATAATTCCATAGTTTTAGATAGAAATTTATTTATTCAGTTAAACATCCATTTTTTTCAATTGAAAATTTGAGTATTCAAATTCTCGTTGACAATTTATCTTTTTCAGTAAAAGCTAATTTATCTGTTTGAAAACTTAACTCCTTCAGTTAAAGATTTTTTGTTTCAGTATAAAACTCTTATGCTTGGTTTGAAATTGTTTTTTTTTTTACTAAAAATGTTACTGTTTGATTTTTGGTGGAAAATAATTATGTTTGGGTTCGAAATTCGACTATTTTGTTGAAACATTGTATTTTTTCTTAGAAAATTATTCTTTCTATTTGAAAATTAATCTTCTTGATTGAATATTCACCTCCATGGTTGAAAATTGAAATGCTCCAGTCAAAAATTTATCTTTCCATTTGAAAATTCATCTTCTTGATTGAAAAATGATGATTGCAAGTTTAACTGTTCCATTTTATGTAAAGAAAATTCTTTTTTGTTCTTGAAAATTTGAGTATTCTTTTCAAAATTGATTTATTTTGTATTGTTTGATCTGTTGTGTTAAACGATTTTTAGAATGAACGTCATGAATAAAAAGAGTAGAGCGATCGTGGGACCGCCGACAGAAGCTTTGCTCTTTCGCGTTAAAAGAAAAACATCAATTTGATTATTTCATTCATCGATTGGGAGAAAACAGCTATCGGCAATTGAGCTGCGTGAACATCAGCATTTGTTATTAGTAAATGCTGATTTACGTCACTCTCAGATGAATCACTATCACAACTATTCATCATAAATGCCTTTACTCGCGCGCAACGTGTAAGTCCGTGTTCAAACACACACGCGGCGCGTCGAGTGTGCGCCGTGTCCCCAGCGAAAGTGGGCGAAAGGAGGGGAAATGTGAGAACAGGAAGAGTCGCAGCGTGAGCTGTCGCAGAGTCTACATTACATATGCTACACCGGCCTCCAGAACGGGAGGGAGGGAGAAAGAGAGAGGGAGAGGTAGCTGCGTTGGTGCCATGCTATAGACATTCTCAGTCGCATTTTTTGTGACGCGGAGGGGGTTTTTCCGTTTTCGCAGTTAGGTGGCCTCGCTCAGAGTATATGTATGCCCTCCCAAAAAAAGGAAAGCTTCAAAAAGGTTGGGGTTTTGCGACAAATATAAATATCTTACTCCTAGTTGACCGAGAAAATTGAAAAATTTGACCGGGAAGAACCGGTAAATGACCGGGAATTTGAAATCGTCCGCCGAATCGCCACCCTGGAAGCAAAAGAGAGGATTTCTCGATAAAGGGCACTGGCTGTGATACCTTAATTTTTTTTCAGGTTGCTCGCTCACAATGGAGAGATAAACACGCTTCGTGGGAATGTGAATTTCATGAAAGCACGAGAGGGTGTGATGAAAAGTCCAGTTTTCGGTGACCAGCTGAAAGAGCTCTACCCTGTCGTTGAACCAGGTCTTTCAGATTCCGGTTCAGCCGACTGTGTGCTGGAATTTTTATGCATGGCGGGAAATCGTTCTTTGCCCGAGGTATGTATATCTCAAATTAATCCCATTCTGAATTTTCCTGTCTTCGTAAATAAACAAGTGCGTCATTTTCAGAGCCAAAGAGACTGTTAAACATAGTAAAATAGTAAGCAAATAGTAAGCATACGTCTGTAATTTAGGCTGTGATGACAATGGTGCCGGAAGCTTGGCAGAATGACAAAACAATGGCTACGGAAAAGAAAGACTTCTATCATTGGGCGTCGTGTGCCATGGAACCCTGGGATGGACCAGCCCTTCTGACCTTCACCGACGGCCGTTACATTGGTGCTATCTTGGACAGGTAGAAAATAATTTATTCTTGTCGTCAATTTTAATATGCAGCTTCACATTCATGTTCAGTCGTTTGTTGTTATGGTATACCCAATTATCCGAGAGGATACTAAGGAAACTACAGACGATTTAGAATTGATTGTGAGTCAATAAAAGTGCACGATCAACTGCATTGGGGATTTTTATTCTTGATTTTAGAGGCAGAGGGAGTTTTTCGGAAATCTACTATTTCGATTGTTTATCGGATAATTGCCGAAATGGGATGAGCATGGTTTTGATTGTTAAAGGACTTTTAGAACTACCATTTCGTGTTTAATAAATAAATTTATCTTTTTTTGATGTACATTTTTACAGACGTGTTCAACCATTTTTATCAGGGTGGTTAAATCTGGCCTTCTTAATTTGATAATATTGATTTAAGATGGTTGATACTGCACAATTTCAGAGCATCATTCAAATTTCAAGTAAATTCAAGTGCAAAGCTTTTGGAATGCGATAATCTCCAAATCAAAAACATTGAAAATTGTTTTATTGAACGAATCCATTTTAAATTAGGCACCAGTGGAAGTTTAAATCAAAGAATCATTCGCCTTTTAAATATATTATTTTTTGAATAAAATAGTACCGTACGTATTGTACTGTTTTAGGGAAAAAATAATTTTCGTGAAATTATGAGCATTCAAAGTCTTGCTCTTTTCGCAAGAAAAATAAAAAAAAAAAAACAATTTTTGGAACGAACAATTTTTGTGGTCACTAGAATGATTCGGCTTGCATGAAACTTACGGTAAAACTTTTTTATATAAGCAGGGTTGCGACTTGACTGGGAAACCGGGAAATAACCGGGAATTTTATTGACCGGGAAAAAACCGGGAAATGACCAGGAGTTTAATTAAGAACCGGGAATTTACTTGACTCAACCTAGGCTATTAAAAATTCTACTAAGAAAATATGAAAAATAACAGCTTTCTTTTTATGAATAAAAAAGAGATCTTATCGTTTGATTTGAAGAATGTAACGTTCCTTTATTCTGATCCTCAAAATATTTAAATATATCCATACGTCATAAGAAGAACTTTTTTTCCCATTATAAGAAGAACGTTTTGCAAATTTGTTGCTCTGTGAATTTTTTTTTGCTGACTCAAATTTGATCATTAAATTGATGATAGGGAATTTTAGAAAATAATTATCGTTTTTTTTTAAGACAGGGAGTTTTAGTGAAGAAGTAGAATTTTACTTAGAACAGGGAATTTTTACATGGAAGGGAAACTTTTAAAACTAATTATAATTCGGATTTAGTAGAGAGGAATTTTAAGAAATCGTTCCTCCAATTCAGAATTCTTCACAATCTTAAAGTCCCCTCTGCTTCATTTCAATTAAAGAAAGTACTTCAAGCAGTCTTTAGAGTAGAAGTAGTATCCCAGAGAAGAAATATTTCGGAATTATTATGATAGAAAGCTTGTTTACATTGTTCATTGCAAATTCATCCTTTTCGTGTAAAAAAATCAACTATTTCTCTGAAATTTACTTTTGTTTGTTGAATTTCAAATTTCCTTGTTGAAATTGTATTATTTCGGTTCAAAATTCACCTCTGGTTGAAATTGTAACTACTTTGTTACAAATGAACTCATATTTTTTTGGTGAAAATTCAAGTATTTAGTTCAACATTGATTTTTGATTCTGAGAATGAAACTATTTCTTTGAGAATTTATGTACTTCGTGGAAAATTTGCCTCTTTTGTAGAAAATTAATGTTAATGGTTAAAAAATCATTTTTTTGATTGAAAATCATCTATACATTTGAAGATTCATCATTATACCTGAAAATTCATCAGTTTTGGTTAGAAATCAATTACTTTGACTGAAAATTTAACTTTTTCATTTTTATGGAAAATTGATCTTTTCTAGTTCAAAATTCTACATTTCGTTTGAAATTTGTCTTTTTGAATTGAATATTCAATTATTTCGTTGAAACTTCACATATTTTGTTGAAAAATCGATTTTTGGGTAGAAAACTATCTTTTTCTCCGGAAGTTTATATTCTTCTTCAAGAATTCTCCTTTGAGATTAACAATTCAAGTAATACAGTTACACATTTTTCATTTTAGTCTAACATTCATATTGTTTAAAACTCTTAATGTTAGGTTTAAAATTGATTTTTCAATCCAAAAATGGCACTATTCCATTTTTGTTTGAAAATTTATATTTTTATGGTTCAATTTTCAACCATTCTGTTGAAAAATTGTATTTTTTGGTTGATAATTAATTTTTTGGCAAACATTGAACTATTAGAGTTAAATGTTCCTCCTCATTTCATTTTTAAAAATCGTCTATCTAGTTTAAAATTCAACTACTTAAGTTAACAATTTACAATTTTATTTGATTCTTCGTCATTTTGTGCATAAATGTAATAATTTGTCTAGAAAGTTGGGTTTTTTTTTTTTGTTAAAAGTTAATTTTTTGTGTTATGCGTCATTTTTTTCAACTGGAATTTTAACTTAATCCGATTGAAAATTCCATAGTTTCAGTTGAAAATCTATTTGTTTAGTTAAACATACCTTTTTTAAATTTATAATTTGAGTAATAAAATTATCTTTAACGATTTATCTTTTCTGTAAAAGTTAATTTATCTGTTTGAAAACTCAACTCCTTCAGTTAAGGATTCTTTTCTTTCTTACAAAACACTTATGCTTCTTTTAAAATTGGTTTTGTGAACTAAAAATGTTACTGTTTCATTTTTGGTTGAAAATAATCATTTTTTGACTTTGAAATGCAAATATTTTGTCAAAATATCATGTTTTTTCTTAGAAAATGATTCTTCCCATTTGGAAATTATTCTTCTCGTTTGAATATTCACCTTCATGGTTGAAAATTGAAGTGCTCCAGTTAATTGTTATCTTTTTAGTTGAAAATTCATCTTCTTGTTTTGAAATTCAACTGTTCTGGTTGAAGATTCATAATGTTATTTTAAAATCATCACATTGGTTGAAAAATGAACTGTTTTGCTAGAAATCCATCTTTCTTTCTTATCGCAAATTAATTTTTTCAATTGTAATTTAACCTTTCCAATTTTCTTAAAAAAATGATATTTTTTTGTTGAGAATTAGACGCGACGAATATAAATATGTTATTTCTAGTTGACCGGGAAAATTGGAAAACTTGACCTCGAAAAACCGGGAATTTGAAATCGTCCGCCGAATCGCCACCCTGATAAATAAAATCTTTCTTCTTATATTGGCACCTTTTTTACTTAAATACGAGAATGTAGTTTTCTTCGAAAAATATGCTAGATACGGGAAAAAGTAAAAAATTGTTTTCTTTTGAAAGAACTACATAAAAAGTCTATAAGAAAATGAGAGTCAATTAGTTAAATTTTTTTTTAAAAACCCTGGCTTTTCGAACTAAACAAATTTCTAAAATTTATTTGCACCTTATCCTGACTTTTTTTTAAGGTAAAAAAAACATACAAAGTATATAATTTGAGTCAATTCAATTCAATTTATTCTCCATGTATACCCATCACGGGTTTTTACACAATCAAATTTGAGTCTTATTTATAATTTTCGTTGTACCGCACCAACTAAAAAAATCAACTTATTGATAAATTCGGTATAAGGATTCAAAGTTTCACATTTTCGAACTTCTAACGCCGAAAAAAAAAATTTTCAGAGACCTAAAAATTGAACTGGTGAAATTCAAACTTCGAAAAACTTTTGTTTGGAGACTTTAGAAAGATGAACAATTTTACAATAGGGCTTTTAGGTCGAATAATATTACAAAAAATTCTCTGCATTTCAGGCCACCCTGAATTTATCTGGATTGGAAATTCTAATATTCCAGTTTGTATCAAAATACGTTTCTATATACGATCTAGGATATTCAAAAAATGTCATTGCTGAAAGTATAAAATGTCAAAAATATCAATTATAAATCTTGGGTTCCAGGGATTGATATTTAGATTCTTATCAATTTCCCTCTGCATCTGAGTCGTGGGGATAATTCGATTCACCGCGAATAGATGGTTCTTTGGCTAAGGGGAGACAAGCTTACAATAAGAGTGCAGAAGGTATCTGATAATCGCAGAATATAATAGTAATAAGAATGCCAACAGGTAGGCAAACGAACGATCGAACAACAATAATTCAGCCTGATAATGAGAGATTCAAAGGTGGTAATACAGAAGACTTTTTTGAATTTTTGTTTGGCAGAAATGGCCTGCGTCCGTCGCGTTTCTACGTCACTAAGGATAACGTGATGGTGATGGCGTCCGAAGTGGGCGTCTATGACACTCCGCCCAGCAATGTTGTCCTGAAGGTAAACAAGGAACTAAAGAAAAACGACGCTCTTCGTTTTCGGCATTTTGGGATCTGAGGAAGCTGTTCGCTCTTACAGAGGCTCGATTTATTTAACCTCGCAAGAGCTTTCGTTAAATCATATTAAATCTCTATATTGCAGTTACCTTTCGATTTAATTCCGCTTATGGGTGGTCTAAGGGGAATATAATTCCAAGAGAAAAGGGGCCCCCACTCCTGCATTACTTCGAGCGGGAATAACGTTGCTCAAGGTTTTGATCAGGCGTCCGATTTGATTCCGCGGTCAGTTATAACTCTGAAGTTCTATTGAGTCCTGTTTTCTGTTTATATATTTTGTCTCATCAAAAACTTCATTTTTGACCTTAAATGGTCAGTAGGGCGGAGCAACATTTTTTTTTGGAGTGGGTAAAAAAGCTGTTGTTTTTGGTACCCAGACCTCTTACAGAAATTTGAGAATGACCAAAAATATATATCTTATATCCTCGCATCGACGATAGAGCTAGAAATAACGAAAAATATGGAATTTTCGTTTTTCTCGGAACAAAATCAGTCTTATAATAGATGAAAAGGTATGTTAAAATAAGTATTCACAAGTATAATTATCCTTAAAAAATTATGCATCAAGAAAAGATCCATATACATTGTAAATTGTTATTGAACTTGAGAAAAAAGAGAGGAATTATGTTTTCACTTGATCAAATAAAATTTTTTTGTTGTTAACGATTTTTCAATCGATGGAAAGGGTTCTTGAAGTTGGAACTTACACCAACTTTATGATCTTCTGAAACCTATACAGCAATAAACAATTTTTTATGTATCGTAAATCTTTATTAAATTCAAGCGAATGATTTAAAATCATTATTTTCAACTATTTAAGACTTCTTTTTTTGACTTTTAAACCCGGAAAGATGAACTTGCATCAAAGAAGAAAATATATGATCCCCAATCAAAGTGTCTTTTTTTCCTATGTAGATTAATTTTGAACCCAAAAGGATGAATTTCCAATTAGAAAGATCATTTTCAATCAGAAAAAGCTTAGTTTTCTACCAAATAGTTCAATTTCGAGAAAAAAAAATTAAACTGCAAAGACGCATTCGCAACCAAACAGTTGTATATTTACCCTAACAAGATAAACTTTTAACCCTAAGAGACAAATTTTTAACAAGGGATTTGATTTCGAAAGCTTGAAAGTCCAATGTTTTCCAAACAGTTGTCGTTTGAGCTTCGGAACTCAACTTTTTCATTGACAATTAGTCTTTTTAGATTGAAAATTGGTCTCTAACGGCATAAAACTTATCTGCTCTGGTTGAAAATTCAACTATTTTGGTGCAAAATTAGTCTTAGGGTTCAAAAGTCAACTGTTTTTCAAAAAATTTAACTTTTTTTTATCTTGGAAACTCTGCTATTTTGCAAAAAAATTCTTCTTGGGTTAAAATGTCATTCTTTATAATAAAAGGTCATCTTTTTTGGTTTAAAATTATGTGTTTTTCTTTGTTGAAAATGTAACTGTTTTCTTGAGAATTCGTTATTTTTTTTTCTGCTGGAAAGCTCAACTATTTGGATGAAACAGCTACTGTTAGATTGCAATTTTTTTTTAAATTCAACTATTTGTTCAAAATTCATCATTCTTGGTTAAAAATGAATACTTTGTATTCAAATTTATCTTTTCCAGTTGAAAACTTTTTCTATAGAAAATCTATCTCTTTTGTTTGAAAATTACACTTTCGTTCAAAATTAATTTTTCGTAATTGAATCTGTTTGAGATTTCAAATAAAAACTTCTTTGGTTAACATATAATCTCTGACATTTCTTGAAATAAATAAATTTTTTTGTTGAAAATGCAACTGCTTCGTTGTAAGTTGAATAAAATTGTTGAAAATTAATTTTTTTTTGTAAATATGCGTATATTTGATTAAAAATTCAACCATTTTGTTGATATTCCATTTTTTATTCGTCAAGAATTACCTTTTCCCATCTGAATATCTAATTATTCTATTATGGTTTGATAAGAACTGTTTTTATTTTAAAATTGAACTCTTTTGTTGAATTAGAACTGATTGTGACAAAAATTCATTTTTCTTGATTGGAAGTTAATATTGTTGTAATACAAAATTTTGTCACGAATCCGAAACCTTGGGTTACAAATTTATTCTTTCGGTTGAAAATTAAACTTTTTTGTTTACACTTTGTTTTTTTTTCGTTGGGAATAGTATTTGGAACTGGAAATTTGATTATTCCATTTCTACTCAGAAATGAATCTTATTTGGTTGAAAATTCAACAGTTTTTGAAAATTAATTTTTTTTCATTGAAAATTCAACTGTTATTTTTTTCGAAATGTTTATTGTTTGACTCAGAAAATTCTTTTTGGCAGAAAATTCAACTACTTGGTTGATTGAACTACTTTTTTTGAAAATAATTTGTTTGCATGAATATCATCTCTTAGGTTGAAATCCATTATTTTGTTGAAAATTGTTTAATTTTTTTGGTAAGAATTGTTTTTCTAACTTGAAATTGAATAACTCCAGTTTTTGTCTGCAAATTCTCTTTTTTTTGTCCTCAAAAATTAGTTTTCCTACCTTTTGTAGAAGGTTCGAATTGCCGACTTGAGATTTCCAAAATTCGGTTCAATTTTTCGTTTCCTCGACTGAAAATTATTGCTTGGTGAAAAATTGAATTACTGGATTTAGATTTGAATTATTTTATTGAAAATTTCTTTCTTCGATTAAAAATTCTCCTATTTGGTAAAACATTTGGCTTTTATGGTGGAAAATTGATCCTCGAGTTTCAAAAAACCCATCTTTGTGGTTCCTCAGAAGATACACAGTTTTGAATTTGATTATAACGCAGAAAAAAATGTTTATTGATCTTTTTACATCCTTAGTGTGGAGGATGAGTCTCTTTAGAGAGACACATATCTTCATAATTTTGTTACAATTTTATATTCCAAATTTTGTATTACAAATTTTACTCGAATAAACTTGTTTTTTTTCTATGCTGTATAATTTCAATTTTAGTATTCATCCAGGTGTCATTCTTATTTCTTGATATATACATAATGATTTATGATTTAAAAGTGCAATGAACAATTCTTTCACACTTTATTATTAATGCACACATTAGCGGAATAAAATCGGATAATAGAGAGTATATTCTTTCGCGGTACTAAATCGGCTGATCTCATGTAAACCGACTCACTTGGTACAAAGTCGTAAGTGGGGAAACCTTTGATCACAAATTGAGAGGAAGCGGAATTATATCAGACGGAACTAAATCGGAAGGTAGCTGTACTCAATATAGAGAGTTTCAGCTTTAGGGAAAGGTTCAGGCTTCCGCGAACGAAACTCGGTTGGTCAACGATCAGAAGCTGGCAGATAAGAAAGAAGACTTCCAGGATGCGTGCAATGTGGCCGATTGTTGCCACCAAATTCGACCACCATCTCTAATTATTTTCTCAATCACTGTTATTCACCATATTGTTTCATTTACAGAGTGTCAATACGATAGAGAAATTCGTACAACCAAAGGAATCAGGGAACTAAGATTTTCCTTGAAACTAAACGATTGCTAGACAGAAAAAGTTAAGGAGATTTGAACAGGGATCACAGCGCTTGAGTAGTTCAATTTAAGGTGAAATGAAGGATTTTATTCCGAAAATTCTTGTGTTTCAAACTTTTTTTAAGTATGGAAATTTGAAAAGATCAAAGATTAAAAAATGGATAAACAACAGAATTTAATAATGCTCGTGTTTAAATCTTTTTATTTATGTTTCTAAGTGTGTGAGCAAAAAATAATTAGTTTGAAAAATTCAAAAATTACTGTTTGAAAAAGCTGCTTTCTCTGTTGTTCTTTTAACGTAAATTTCTTGTTTTCAACATATTTCCATAAGTTTAAAGATCTCGCATAATCAAAACATTAAAAAATCTTTCCTGAAAAAAAAATGACCGAGTAACAAAAAACAATCCAGATCTGTTTTCGATTGGAGAGTCTGCTATTAGATTTTTGGTCAAGGCTTTGTCCTTGTTTATTCTAAATTTTATTATCTGTTCAAAAATATATATTTAGCAAAAAACTCATATTTTTAGATTTAAAGTTCAACTAATTTGTAAAAAATGCATTCTTTCGTTGAATCTTCATCTCTGGTTGGAAATTAAACTATTTGTTAATGTTTCGTTTCTTTTTCTTTTTTTTTTTTTTTTGAAAATCAATCTTGATAACTGAACATTAAATTATTCCATTCTTGTTCAAAAATTGATATTTTTAATAGGGCATTCAACAATTTTGTTGGAAATTTTTTTCCTCTCCAAAATCTCGCTTGTTTGGAAATTCGTCTTTTTGCGTTGGAAATTCATCTCCATAGTTGAAAATTTGAATATTTTTTTTCAAAATTCGTCTCTTTTAGTTGAAATTTTCGTTTATTCTCGATTGAGAAATCTTATGTTATTAAAAATCCACCTCTTTTGGTAAAATTGTAATCTATCTTGGTTGAAAATTTCAACTTTTTGATGGACAATTAAAACATTTCAATTGAGGATTCAACTGTCCTTTTGAAAACTCGTCTTTTATGCTTGCACTACAGTAGTTTTCATCCAAATTCGAGATTTTTTCGGTTTAAATATCAACTCTTCAAGTTTTTCGTCAAAAATTTATCTCTTCGGTCGAAGATTCATAATTTTACTTGAAACCCTTTCCCTTTGGTTGAACGTTTGACTATTTCTTTTACAATATAATACTTTTGTTAAAACGTCATCGTTTTTGGTTTAAAAAAATCGTTTTGTTGAAAATGTATCTTTCTAGATTCAAAATTCACCTATTTTTTTATTTGAAAATTAAATTTTATTAGTTGAAAAGGCAAATGTTTTCATTGTGGATTTAGGTATACTTTCGAAAATTCGTATTCTATCCTTGAACTCGATTGGTTTTCATTTGAAATTGAAACTTTTTCGCTTGAAATATCAACTCTCCAATTTTGTCGTCAAGAATTCATCTCTTCGGTTGAAGATTTATTAATTTACTTGAAACTCTTCTCTTTGGTTGAAAATTTGACCATTTCTTCAACAAGATAATAATTTTGTTAAAAGAAATCGTTTTTGGTTTCAAAAAATCATTTTGTTGAAAATGTATCTTTCCAGATTCAAAATTCAACTATTTGAGTAAAAGAATTGATAGAGTGGTCAGTTGGTCGTGGGGGCTTAGGCATAAGCTCTGGACCCACGCTACTGTCTGATTGTGGGTTCGATTCCCGCCTCGCATTCTGGAAGA
>WSXT02000006.1:3153424-3165720 GCA_011762715.2 Neuroterus valhalla
AAATCAAACAGATGTATGTGTATATGTATAGATTTTCTGACATTTCGGGGGGGTTTGACCCCCCCCCCCCTGGTTACGGCCCTGATTGATAGAACTACGCTCCCGTCCTCTGTAACACCAGAAGCAAAAACTTATACTCGCGCGCACCGATACTCAAATTCATGACTCGTTGCTGCCGTCAGCCAGAATTATTACTGCTGTAACTCCCGCTTGTTCCTATGATCTCAAAGCTTGCTTTTGTAAATGCTTTGCTCGTGCTGAAAATGTCGGGGCAGGCATCAATACATGCTATAATGTACCTACATATATTGTTTATGAAAATATGATTCTTCGCCGTACTTTCGACCGGATATCAAGAAGAACAGTATACAGTAGTATACAGTAGTGTAATACACTATTTGTGGTAATTACTTCATCGCCTAATCGTTTTCTAGTGTTGAATGCACATAAAAGTGATCTATAAAATATGTGAATTATATCTGTAGACTAGGAAATGTATTTCATAACCGCCTCTTGAAATAATATTTGGGCAAGATATGGTTGCTTTTTTATATTAAATTTACCAATAATACAGCTTCCTCATCGTTATAATATACGTATAGTCATCTCATACTTAAAAACAATATCAAGAATTATGCAATTTTGTTAATAATATACTCTAAACACATGTAAGAGATAATTTTATACCAAATTATAGGCATGTCTCGCTAAGACAAAAATAGGAAGTGTTTATTTATATACAAAAGGAATTGAGAGGTCAGATGGTCCGGTACCTCTGGAGTTCTCTAGGTTCTCTAAGTACTAAGTAGCTGTTGCTGTTGGTGGTTCGGAACACACCTCAAGATGCCTCAAGATGTAGGTCCTCTCACCACTGAGTTAGTGGTGAGGTGTGTAAAGGAATAGAGGGAAGGTTATGTAAAGACTCTCAAGCCCGTAAAAGGGAGAGGGTATAAACAAATATTCCACTCCATACAAATAGAACCATTATATTAGGATTTTAATTTTGTTTGTTTACTAGTCTTGTCAATACTTAAATAATTATGTAATTAATATATTATATACATATATATATAATAACAATAAACAATAATTATTAAATTCATTAAATATAAATTATTAATTATTTAAATATTGATAAGACCAGTAGATAAACAAGATTAACATCATCATAATATTATTACCATACACACCTGGTCGAAAACCATAACATCAAAAATAATAAAAACCATAGTTAAAATAATATGTAATGAGTTCAGCTGATTAATGTTAAATATTTTGTAGTTATGTAATGCTTTACTACTTTACAGCTCATATTCACTTATTTTATAGATCAATGTTATATATTTGGAATTAGAAAAAGAATATGCGATAAAAAAATGACTACAAAATTAACTTCGTAACGAATAATTAACCTTTGGCATCAATTTGTCTCTCAAGTTTGCGCTTGTAACCATTGACTATCATTATTCGGTATAAGATCAAATCATTGTTACGAGTGAACTACATGTTTAGTTTTGCCCATTTTTCTTTGATTAAATCCATCATTTTTGTAGACTCTTGTGGAACCCATCTACGAATCCGAAGAAGCCCTAAGTTTCTTTTCATTATAACTTTGTACTGTTTCCTATATTACAACGGATTTTTTCACATCATGCAAGAAATGCAAATTCTTGCCATTGGGCGCTGCCTGCATTTCCTGTCACAGCGAATTCACACCCTGAATTTTAATGCAACTTTTAGTTACTTTGAAAACATGAATGGATGAATTGAATTCGAATTACACACCCTGATAATATTTGTTCCACCGAAAGTAAACATAAAAATAGCGGGCATTTCTTACAGCATTCAGGATTATGTTCGGGATCATGTACGTCCTTTTTTTATTTTCTTAATGAATAAAACGTGTTTCTAATGTCTGGTTATAGGTGAGTTTTCATGTCTGGTTTTCCGAATGATTTTCTCTTAAAAAACAGAATTGACAGTTTAAAAATTTATGGGTTCTAACTAAACACTAAAACAAAAGTAAAACAGAAGAAGACAAACCCAAAGTTGGAGAATAAATTTGAAAGTAATGAAAAATTTAAACAAGATTCAATCATCTCAATTTTTATGTTTCAAATACTCGTTTATTTAAATGTCGAAACAAAGTAAGCTTGTCATAACACTTCTACTTACAAACTTTCAAATTGAGAATACCAAACGCGTGAAGTAACCAGCAGCCTACAAATTTTAGAATGTCATATTTGACGGATCGCTATCGACAGAAGTAAATTTGTAATTAGTTGCATACGCAATACGTTGATTTTCTTAATGAAATCCTTATGGATTGTAAATTTTTTGGTTTTTAATCAAGTTCCACAAGCAAGAAAAATTATTGCGCTTCACGTTTTTCTACTTGTTTTCTCTGTTTTTTAGTGGACAAAATTTATTATGCTAGCATTTCATCGTCAACGATAGTACTACAGTTTATTTATTGAAAGACTGGTGTACGAACTTCATGTAAATTATCACTGCGTATTGAAACGATCTCTTCAATATCCGAAAAAGCGTTCGTTCAGAGTCGTTCTCATTAACTCATTAACACTGAAAAGAGAAAAAAAAGAGACGGAAACAAACGTTGTAAATTGTAAACATCTAACAATATTCTCGGAGATGCATGCGCGATTAAGTACAAAAGTAAATATCACAAATTTAATGTGCTAAGTAAAAAGAATGAGACTACGTAGTACGTATGTACAAAGTTTGAACGACAGAACGATCGCCTTGTCGTACGAGTAAAGTTCTAGTGGATGGAATGTTCCGCGTACAGGTCGAATAAAGCTAAGTGATAAAATCGAAACAACGTAGGTTTCATTTAAATGAGAAATAAAATATATTCCATAATATTATTATTCACTATTTCTACACATTCTGTACAGTAATTCAATTTAAGGGTTTTATACCTCAATATACTTTATACAAAAAGGCTACTTATAATCTAAACATTAAGACATACCATAGCATGAGCGCCCTTCACCTTGTCATTAAACGACAGATGGGACGCAAGCATGTTTGTACTGGTATTACAGAGTCAGTCGTCAGCGAGTATAACTTCTTCCTCTTGTTATCACACACCCCACACTAAACTTCTAAAGTGTGTCTCTGGTGCCTCTCAACGTTTTATAGTAACGGTTACAGTCTCCCGGTAATCGTACTCGATTCACTTTTGTATCGTCTTTTATATTTTCTTTCAGAAGAGAAAGGATTAATTTGCCATTGTTGCCAACTAGGTTGCGCTTTTCCTTGTGATCTTCGCTGATCTCCTCTGCTTCTCTCCAGCGAGAAGCGATTCATTCTGACTTGCCAATAAATAAAATTATATTTCGCGAAAATATAGAATTGTAAAAAATAAGTCTGCCTTTCAAATGTTTTTTTTACATCATATGAGTGCAGAAATAGTATCTGCTCAGGAGACTTTCCAGACTTTATCAATCAGCAAATCTGTGATTAATTAAGATCTCTGTCCTCTAAGTACTTGTACTCAAAGGTAAAGCCTTCCTTTTTTCGCTGCCCCCACTTTTCGTAATCGAAATATATGTACGTCCCCTGGAACAAAACAAAAAATAATTAGTCAATTGATTTCATGTTTATGAGGAGGGCTCTGGTGTCACGCTTACGCCTACACGGGGACGCGACGGGATTACCCAAGCGTCGAGGGCTCTTTAGGTCCTAACCCAATTATTAATAATAATGATAATAAAAACATAGTAATACTTTTCAATGTTACTAATAAACTTTTGTATATTGTGCTTACTGCGTTTTCAGGTAGATGTGCAACAGAAATAGAACAAATGTTGTCAAAGAAGAGAGGAAAATAATATGGAACGTTTTAACAGGCCTGGGCAAGGCTGGAGAAATTGGATCAGGAAGAACATGTTGGCATCTCGGATATCGAGTCTCTTGCGTTATTCATGAGGCGAGAGATCTTTTTAGCAAGGCAAGAGCATCAGTAGTGGGAACGACAATATGCGCTAAGTGCTTTGTGAACGAAGTTTACCAGCCATGCCCAGGCCTGGTTTCAACCTCATACAATTATCTATTTTGAATGTGGTTTTTCGAAATTCGTTTGTTAATCTGTATATGATACTTAGTAAGACAGATAATATTTTTCCCACAGAGAAAGGATTGTTGACTATTCAAAGAATGTGAGACATATTTTCACAATTTTGTATTTAACCAAATTCCCAAGTTCTTTAAATTTACGCCAAAAATAAGAAAGAATCCTTTCTCTCGATTATAATAAACAACTCACTTGTTCGTATTCTTCATTAATGATTTTCGGTTCTTCGTGCCTTTGAAACCACATCATGTATTTCGTATGGAACCTCCAACTTTGTTTCTTCAATGCCTTAGCTGCCAAATATTGACCCTTCGAACCTTCCATATAATAGAATATGAAAAACAACGTTTCGGTTGATAATCGTTGGAAGAACTCTACGGTGTCTGAATGTGGAAGCTGTACCTATAAGAAAAAATACAAATTCATCGTTGATGCAATGTAAAATGAAGTAATTACTATGTAAAATCATTTCAATATAAAATTTTGTACGAAGTAAATTGGAATTTGATTGGATAAGGAATTTCCAATATGTGTTCTCGAATTCTGAAAAAGGAACCACACAAAAATTGAAATTAGTGCAAAGCTGATCTTAACGGACATCATGGTTTGATTTCATTGATAAAATATTTCAAATATTAAGAATTTAGAAAAGAAAAATTAGGAATTTTGATTTTTTCGAAACTCACTATTTGAAAGTCTCTATTCGTAGGACATTCAAGAATGTCTATGCATGTTTCAAATGTTATGAGTTAATGCTTGATGAATTTCTACTGTAAATAATAATTAAATGCAATAAGTGAAATTATATCGAAATGCTTGTGGTTTTACAATAAAAATGTTGAATATAGCAATATACATTTACCTCATAGACGTTATGAGTTTGAAATTAATAAGTTTCGCAACATTTATGTTCAATGATTTCATATTGCGAATAATAACTAAATCTAACAAGTAAAGTTATAATGAAATGCACGTGGTTTTATAATAACAATGTTGAATACAGCAATATACATCTACATCGTAGACTAATGAACCCTATTTAAGAAAAATCTTTGATTGTTCAACTATCATGATTACATCGAGAAAGATCTGTTATGATTTTCGTACAGCAGCGCCACCCAAAAAAACGTACGGGCGCCGAATTTTTTCGGATAACATACCATTACTGTATACGGGTATGGCACGGTAGCATAGCACGCTCGTACTGTTTCACTTGGATACAGAAGAATTCAAATATATTCAAAGAATCCTAAGGGTTGACAAAATCGAGTGAATTATAAGAACTAGGATCACCCTGTGGTCGATATTCGAACCACTCGCTACATAATATACCTAGGTACGTAATTGGTCTCGTTTGAATCGCGCCAACGTGTAACGAGCGCCGATACGCTGGAAATCGCAGTAGCTCTACATGCGGAAGTTGGAATCCCTCAGACTGTACGCAGAAGCGTTTACCGGCTCTGTATGGCCATGTTTTTTGTATAGGAAAATAAGGTGTTCACCTTTCCTGCTATTGGAGGTGTGGTATTTAACAAAATTGATTATTTTCTTCCAGTAACACTTCTACGCATGAAGCTCTTTCGATGATGTATTTACCATCTCAGTGGGTTGGTTATAGCAGTCGTGACCGGTAAAAAAAAATCTTTGAGATATTAAGGTTTTTCTTGTTTAAGTTTATCTAGATCTTTGCACTCTTTCATAAACTGCAGACAGAATGGAATGATATAAAAAAATTGTGAAATTCTTCAGATTTTTGAAAAAAATAATAACAAATCTTTCTCCGAAGAATTTCCTGGGTTTTTTCTGGTTTTTCTATTTTATAGAAACGTAATTTATTATTATCATCCAGATGGGAAAAGGGGTGAGTAAACTCTGTATTTTCAGATTCCTTCATGGGAAAGATAACTTAAAAAGGGAAAGAGGAAAGTCTGTATTTTTCAATTTCTTGACTTTTCATAATAACAAGCCTCCAGTATCTTCATGAATTTAGATTTGTAGAATAATATTAAATTCTAATTTTTTAATGTATCTCTATTTTCGTACTATCAGAACTTCCTGAACGTTCACATGAGCCATTCAACATTTATCTGCAACTATTCAAAGACAGCCAGAATATTCTGTCGATCAACTGCACTATATGAGTTCCTTAATGAACAAAAAGACACCCCAAAAACCCTTACCGAAGAGCCAGAAATTTTGTACACAGAAGTTGTGATTTTCAAAATTTTTCACTAATCAAAAAAGAAATTAACAAAAAATCAATACGTGATAGAGCTTTTTCTAAATTTTCATCATAAACTAGATTCCAAAATTTCTTTCAAGAATCAAGCTATGCCACGCTTGAAAACCCAGTTCTCATCCGATCACTAAAGTTAAGTAGCGTTAGGTGCGATTAGTACTTGGATGGGCGACCGTTCCGAAATTTCGCGTGCTGTTGGCAAACTGTCGGGAGTTCTTGTCCAATCACTAGAATTACACATCGTTGGGCACGGCTAGTATTTGAATGGGTGACCGTTTGAGCATCAGTGATTAGGGAGGGGCATATTTAGCAATCTTTAGGTCATGGAGAATAGACATAAGGACACAAATCTGGAATGCATGGACTTCACTGAAAACATTCGCTTTTCTATTGACACTAACACTCATATATACGTAAACAATATGTCTCAGAAAGAAAGAGAACATAACTCTGCTTTTATCCTCCATGCGTATGAAGACAAAGGCAGAAAACATTTGTAATTATTCGAGACTAACTGTCCCCTGCAAATGTATTTTCTTGTGCGAACACCTTGAAAGGAAGTGTTAAAATTGAAAAAATTGTGAACTTTTTTTTTATTACAAAACACAAAAGGTTGCCTCAATGACTCTAGGAATACAATTTTAGGAATGGTTCCAAGTGATGGTCGAAGAAGAATAATATGGCTTTGCAATATTGATCTACTATGAAGGAATTTCGAATTTCCAAAACAAAACCATGCGTGCGAGTAACTGAAGTTTCTGTTCCTGTGGCGGAGTCCGAAATGTAGATATATTTTAATTTATCAAATATGAAGCTTTATACGTGGGTACATTTAATGAAGAAATGTTCAAACCTTAGTTTGAAGTTCAAATCAAAGGCAGTTTCAATCATTTTAAGATAAACGACTACGGAGAAAACACGAACTATTTCATTCGTTGGGAATCGTCACTTACGGTTTGTGATAAAAATGTGAGACGCTGGAATGGAGTAGAGAGGCTCAGTCAGACTTTCTCTAGAGGGACTTTTGTCATGCCAAAGACCGGAAAGTCACATTACCGGATTGACATTCAGAAAAATTTGAAGTAACCAAATAATTATCAAAATTTCGGCAAGTCACATTGAGGTATCTCTTATTCGAAAAAATTTGAAGGCTACAAAAATTAGGGAAATTGCGGAAACACACGCCTGTGATTAGTAACGTAAAAAAAGTAAATTACACCCCTTACCCTTTCCAATTTCTCCTGGTGTGCAGAAAAACATCGCTGTGATTGATTACAGAAGTAATTGAAGTCGAACTAGTAATTTCTAGGGGAGTTCAAATTTTTGCGAATACAAGATGGGGCAATATGGTTTGCCGCAATTCCGCAAATATCTTGTGGAGTTCATACTTTTTATAATTAAAGTGGGAGAATGTGTGTTCTCACCAATGTGAGCCATGGATGCGACTTGCCGTGAATGTGATTTACCGCGAATTTTACTCGCCTCAATTGTGCATGCACAATTCTGCAAATTTTTGTACCACGGATCATGGGACGACCAGTGACGTTACAAAATGCCACAAGGGGTGCCAAATATGAGTGTGGGAATACGCGGATTATACTACCTACCCATCGCAGCGCCTCCCGGCTCAGCGGCACTCAGGAGCAACAAAAGTGCTTCCGTTCTTGTGATACCTCTACACCCCAGAGTTTCAGGACCTGTAAATACGATCGTGCTTGCAGCCAATGTGAGTTGCCACGAATGTGAATTGCCGAAAATGTCAATGCTGCGATATTGCAAACTTTTGACAACCTCCTAATGCCTACGGAAGAATGCTCACCAATGAATGCCGAACAGGTGGAGAAAGCATTAGGGGCAGGGAGAACTTCTCCTCTGCCGGACCATAGATGGTATTGAGAACTTGAAGTAGAAGAAAATTATTTCCACACCAACATCTGCCCCAAATTTTTACCTGATTCTCGAAGCCGGAGACGCCCATTCCCCAGTAGCTGGTGTTAGGAACCACTGTACTCCTACCGGAAAAAGGCGACTTGTACAACCCAAGGAACTAGAGGCCAATAACATGTCCCAACACGCTCTATAAGGTCTCTACAGTCATCCTGAACAAGAAGATTGTTCAGATGATTGGAACTGTGTGGCGAGAGATTGACTAACAACATGGATCGAAAAGAAACACAGCAGACTTCTCGGGAGAAGCTGCTGATCGACGTAAGTACCTACAAAGACGCTGCATACTACAAAGCCAATCTGTCGAAGGCCTAGATTGATAACCAGAAAGCTTTCGATTCAACTTCCCATACACTCATCATTTTTCTATTGGAGAGCTTGAAGGTTCATCCACATATAGTGGAATACATAGAGAGATGAATGCACATTTGGAAAAAAGATTCACTATTTCTACTGGAAATCATTAAGTGACAATCAACAGCTTCACTTTCCAGAGGGCCGTTTTTTAGGGTGACACAATGAGCACTCTTCACTCCTGCCTAACACTTTTGTCACTGTCTCTCGCACTCTGCGATCCACCTAGGTTATATCTGCGGCGGGAATAATTATCTCGAGCATAAGATCACTCATATATTTTTGGTAGACGACTTGAAGATCTATGCTTCTGGAAAAGACAATCTCGAGAAATTAAGCAAGTGTGTTAAGATACTTAAAAGCGTGGACGATTTGCAGATGTTTGCGAGGACCTTGAGCTTGTCGAAATGAGTGCTTTTGGACAAATTAGCTCTGAAGAGACCTATACATTCCTAGGCGTATTTAAGAGCCGCATTCAGGATATAACATCAGAGGAGGGGGTTTTCCGAAGCTGATACAAACACCTTTATCGACGGACTTGGTCGTCCAGCCTGTCGTTGTTGAACAAGCTATCTGCGACTAACATGCTTGCCATCCCGGTTGTACTCTTTCCGTTCGGGGTAGTTCCATGGACGAAGAAGCTCACGGCCCTCGAAATTACTCCGCGTGAAAGATTAAGCATATGCAGAACAGCTTGCAAATCAACTCGTTCGTTCCGCGCTTATACATCGCACGTCGTAGAGGCAGGCGCGGACTTCGCAATCTCCTACGCCTTTATAACCGAATTATCTTGGGTGAGGCTTAGATCTTCGCAAACTGTAGAGATCCTCTTCTTGCAATTATCAGGAATCAAGAAATGATTGGAGAAGGAGTGCTTCTTTACAAAGTCAAGTTTGCTTTCCTGAAATCATCTGGACTTAATTGAGGCACGGAGAGTTCCATTTTCGGGGATACCGTAGCCGCATTTAACGTCAAAAAGTTTCAAGCGATAGGGTGCAGAGAGTGTCATAAACATTCTGAGTATCTGTATAGAAACTATGGGGCCCTAAGAGTGCTTTATTACTATCTTTGTCGATCTTATGGTGTTGGCCACGAGTCTGCCCTGCCGAACGCTCCAAGAAAGATAGACACAGTTGTTGAGAACAAGAAGTGCCGAGTCACTACTGAACACACAAGACCTGACATAGCAATCAAATTCTCGGCTTCGGCGGACTTAAACATTACAGTCGAGGAGATTGAACAGAATGAAAGGTATGAAGACCTCAAAAGAGGGTTGCAGCAAATCCATAAAAAATATTCGGTTGAAATAGTTGTCCTTGTCATCGGAGCTTTAGGAGGTGCGGCGCATTTACTGGTTCGTAACCTCCGCATCATACCCACATGCCCGAAACATGCCGTGGCACTTGTCAGATGGATGCAGGGGACAGTCATTCTTGGATCGTCCCGTGTCTTGGAGACACGGAGGTTTCGCCTTACCATGTGATCACTCATCTCACGGCCATGAGACGTGGCCATAGATGTACTACTGCGGTTTTACTGAGTCAGTGTAACTTTTCCTGAATGGCAGTCGCTCCCAGGGCGGCCCTGCGGGTGTTGTTCGATCAATTATATATAAATTTAAATTTTCAATTTATGAATTTGAAATCCAATCTCTATAACAGTTCTTTTCCATATTCTAAGGAACGGTCCTAGAATATTCGCCATCGAGACAAAAAACGTTTAATGGTGCAATCATGCATTTATTTTCCGGCGTTCCCACGAAATCGTAAATTTTATTACCTTTATCAGAACTTAATAATTTTTTTTTTGTTTGCTACAAGATTACACTTTTATGCTTTGCATTGGCGAAAATTTCAATAGAAAGACTACCCCTCTACAGTTTATTTATACATAGAATTGATGCTCGATACCTCTACAATTTTTTTCCAATCTGGAAAAATTAGGGAAGACTTGCTTCACCAACAGAATCAAACTTTTGCGATACAGTGAAAAAAATGTGAACAAACCTACTGAGTAGGTATTCAGTTGAGATCAATAACTAAATACTTAATGAATCAGTTACTAAATTTTTTGCTACATTCGAGGTAAATTTATCTGAAATCAAGGTGAATTCAAAAGAATTAGAGGAAATTTAGGAAAAAATCTAATCATATGAATTAAAGGTGAATTAAAGAACAGAAACAGATGTGCATTTGAATTCAGTAGTGGAGAAGTTAGCCTCTCGTAAATATACCGTAAGATCGAATTCATATTGGTCATAGGGAAGCGTAAGTGTTAGTAAGAAAGACCCCATAATAATGAACATAAGAACATCTCGTTCGCACTTCATGCACTATGACCTATATGAATTTGACTTTAATGTACATATTTATTTGCATGGAAATGAATATGACTGGCTAAATTAAAATAATTTACTCCCAATTCCAATTCTCTTTTTGAAATGAAACCTATTGGAATGGTAGCTGTTATTCGAAGCAACTAAGTGATAACTTGATAAACTTTAGCATATCTACTAATGACCCCCTCACCGGACTTTCTGAAAATATGCGTGCAAAATATGTCGAGTTCACGGCGGCGCACATCCTTCCCACTCCCTTTTTTCAGCAAGAAGTATTTTAACGTGCTTTGGAAAAGAACAGCTTCTTCATCATCGAAGTGGCACCGTTTCTGTGAATAGTTTCCAAGCCGTAGAAGAGAGTGACGATCTGTGAAGTGTTTAAAAACTTCAAGTAACTACGGGGTGTTCATTAGAGACGCAATTTTCAAAATGAGGATGCATTACCCCCCAGCAGTTTGAAGATTTTTGGTAATATTATTAAATAGCGTTCAAATGAAGCTTTTCCGTTAAGCTCAACTTTGTTCATTCGTCCTTGAATTGGAGGTGGCGCAAAAGAAGGCAGTCTGTTTAAAAATAGATATTTAGAAACGTAATGACGATTTAGACGTGAAAAACAATGCAAGGCTCAAAAGTTCGACTTGCAATCTGTTTTTTTTTTAACCACAAAGCGGATAAGACTTCTTATGTATCCACCATCCAGAAAAAAAAGCATTTTTGAAGTAAAAAGAATTGGATTTTGAACGCATTTAAGAGAATGTCGAATGGTAGTCGCACAAAATGATCGAGTTTTACTGCTTATCAAGCGGCGTGCATGCACCTGCATATATTATGTTGGACCTCGCAGTAGAACAGTCGTGTTAGGGTATAAGGTCCAACATTACACACTAGAAACAAATGGAGGCGCATGCGCGGTCGTACGTGGTTAGATAGAGTATAAATGGTATAACGTAACGATATAGACTAATCACTGGGTAAGAAGAAGTTTCTTTTTAAGTGCGTTCACAACCGCTAGGTTCACCGACTTGAAAAGAGAAATCATGCTTGATCTATTACGCAGCAAAACACGCTAATAATTTTCTGTGTCCCTACCAAGAAAAGTTCAATCATACCTGCTTGATACGCAATCTAGTAGATAAGATTTTTCAATCCATGTATACCCTTTTCGGATTTTTACATATCTATATTCCCCCCTCCCACAGGAGATCGAAAGACATTGAACCCTTCAACTCAAATCCCTTCCCCAAATCCCCAATAACCCCAACTCTCATAATAAGCCTCCAAGCAATGCCTGACGTACTCAATCCTGTGGGATTTTTTAA
>WSXT02000006.1:3165820-3180582 GCA_011762715.2 Neuroterus valhalla
TACCGTTTCAATTCAATGCGGTTTCTATGCAAAGAAAGCGCCGTGTTGTAGATACACGATATTTTTCTCAGTGTAGTGAGTACGCATATTGGTCGTTTTCAAAAATCGTGGAAAAAGGCAGAATTTTGAATTTCTTTCATAACTTTCTAGGAAGAGAATATGGTTTGGAAATAAATTTTGATTTGATTTGAGAACATTTTGAGGCCTTTTTTAGGACAAGGTAAAATGTAATTTTTTTTTCTTGCAATTTCTCATTTGCATCCCATTTTATCGTCCCCTTTCTTGAGAGAACATGTGTGATTACCGTTAGAAGTCATTTAATCATAATTTGAGTATCAAGAACACGCTGGGAAGTTTTTAGTGTGACAGTTCCCAACCACCACGACTTTTTCCAAACAATGACTCGCCGTTTATTACAATTAATGAAACTGATTCCAATTTAATAGCGCGTCTTCAAGTTAAGGCCATAAGTAATTGAAACAACCCACCTTGAGATTTTTCATGAAGCAATTGAAACAACCCACCGTGAGATTTTTTATGAAAGAATAATATGTGACGTGCGCCGAAGAAAGAGGACTCTCTCTAGAAAAATCGAAATCGAGGTTTTTACACCTTCTGATCCTTTATGTGTTGCTCTATTTATTGACTTTGACCGCTCGCCATGAACAATTTCACTTTTCAGAGTAAGCCACCTTCCTTCGGCGCACGTCACATATACTTCAAACGTTTGTAAGTTTGGATGGTAGCAAAATAGATGAGAAACATAGGGGGGAGGGGTATGGCACCACCGGTCGGTTTTGGACCACGCTAGCGTCAGCGAATTTAAAAAAAATTTTTTTTTTAAATAAAAATGTGCAGGAAACCCACGAGCATCAGAAACAAAGTTTAGCAACGACGGAACATTGAAAACTTCACACTACTAGCACAATAATCTAACGACATTCATTACACACGAAACATACATTTGCAATTTTGTCGTTTTTGCTATTTCCGATATTTTTCCGAGCCTCAAATATTTTTACTTCATTGACTAAAGATACGTGAAACACTTTAGTTTCATAACATTTGAATTGAAATTGAACATCATATTACGAGTAAAAACTATACATATGCATCCACAAAGGGTGCAGCGGTCTAAACCTGTTATCTGCAGCTGATCTGCAGTATTAAATCACAGTATTAATTTTTCTCCGTTGTTCATTCGACCTGCGGACAAGTTTTATAATCAAACTATTTCGAATTACATATAGAAAAACGATCTGCTTGCATAAATTGAAAATTGCTTATTGCAAAAATTTGCTGAGTATCAATGAACAGGACGCGTCGCTCAACTTTGTCTTTCCATCAATCTGCGTATGACAATATAGAAGATGGCGTGACATGAGTCTTTATGTCTTATTCTGTGAATGAATTGAGCCGACTAGGAAAAAAACACGCATTTCTCATAAGACACCATTATACAGTTAACAGGCTTAGAGCGCAGCCTATGCTGCAGCTACCAAAACGCGATTTTTAAAAATCTTGAAGAAAAAGTAAAAGGAACTTTGTCGTTTCGTTTTTGGGATGCTCACATCATATTGAAAATGTCCCTAAAAATGCGAAAAAACCAGTTTGGAAAAATGTTAGTCAACAGGTTTAGACCGCAGGCCCTTCATTTACATTTATCTACTAAATTACGTTACTTCTTCAAACTACACGACCCCTCATTCTCTTATTCTTTCACTTACAAGTTTCACTTCCAGCCTGCATGCTTTCTGAAGCACGTGTTTTTTTTTCAGACCACGCAAGTTGGAAGAAAAACTTGTAAGTGACAGAATAAAACCCGTACATGGGAAGGTAAATCGCAGGGCAATCGTATAAATACAAGCAATAAACTCATTTAGTACAGAATGATAAGTATTCTGTCGTGAGGGAGAATGCACGTTTCATTGAAGATGTACGGTTTATGTGCAATGAATGTTGTATTTATTACTGCGCTAGTAGTGTCAATTTTTATTGATCCGATTTTCAAAAAAAAAAATCTTTTAAAATAGTGTAGGTCCAGCACTGACCGTTCGCATTTTGAACCCAACTACTAGTTTTTGTTAACAGCTGGATCTTCTGTTGGAAATTATCCGCGAGATTAAATTTGAGAACATTTTTAGGAAAGAGGAACCAAATCCATTGGAAATGATAACTTGTCCCTCTTGTGACAACAAAACATAAAATGCGCCTATTTCCGGTACCGAAGTACAATGTGCTCGTTCCATACGTATGATAATCGCGCGTCCTGTGACGGAAGATTAAATGTCAGTTCCTTTGCTTTAGCAGAGGTCAGACGAATTTTTTCTTTAATACTCTAATCCGCTAATTGGGAATGAACACTAACCGTAGCTTGAGTGGCTTTTTTAGTTCAAATTTCATTTTTCCGAATGTCGAAGAATTACGGAGAATCCGAGATGCCTGATAGATTACGGTGGCGCAACAAAGTTCAGATGAATTTGAATTGAACCAAACAAAACGCCTACATATGCGCAAAATGCTAGACTTGAAGATCTGAGAAATGCTTACCTGCTGATAGTAAGGAGGTGTTTGACATAGATTTCTCGGTAAATACGCTCTCAATCGTTCCGAATCGGAGGGGTGAGGCATGTGGTAGTACGCCGCTTCCATCATCTGGAATTGATGCTGATGCTCTTTCTGAAGCGGAACTGGCCCCAGAGGTGCTACACCAAGTAGCGGCGGAATGTGTGCTTCTGAGGTTGCATTGTTGTTATTACTGATGGTACTATTTGCTTTGGGACTGTCGTAGATACTTCTATTCGTTTCACAAGGCGGTATCTCCAAACCTGCTCGGACAATTACTTGTTGGGCAATAGATTTAAGAGAGGACATGCCGTCGGGAATTTTAGGAATGAGACCATTGGCAGTCGAAGGTGCTGGTGAACAGGAATTGGCGGGAATAGGCGATGATCGACTACTGACGGAGGATTGCGGCGATGACAATGGCGGAACGGGCGTTGTCATTTCTGCATCGCTGATGTGATTCTGACTCTGCTGGCTATGGAGTACATGAGAAGGCTGCGAGGGCGGTGGGTTGCTATGTTGTTGAGAGATCACTTGTGGTGTGCTCGATGTCACACTTGACGTAGATGAGGAAGATAAAAGTCCATTTTCACTCCCATGAGCTGAAAATGTATCAAATTTTCAGTGTTTTAAGATCACAATCTTGCATCATAGGCATCTATTTATTCACAGATTGAAGTTATGATACTTTTCTTTTTCAGAATTTTACAAACATGAAACGACTCTGTTATCGTCATCTCTAGAAAAAGTTTACTGATTCTCGACGTTCTGCATAGTGAATTTGCAGTCGGTTGTGAATATTGTATTGTACTTGCAACTTATTGTAAATTTATGTTGTAAATTATCTCATAATGTTATCATTCCCACAATGAACATCCGGCGGACATTAACAAAATTTCGTTACTGATTTGGGTCTTAAGCATCACCAAACATATTTTTGTAAACAATTAATCTTTTTAGAAGAAAATTTTATAAAAATAAACAAACATAGTGAGTGGAAATGCATAGAATTTAGTAAGGATAACAGAGATAAGTAAGCGGAAGAGTAATTAATTTATTATTTCCATACTCGCAATTCCAGTAAATGAAAGTCTTCGAACGCCAACAAAAAATTGACACTACCGCTGGAATTTTACTTTTTGCACGTACAATAGCAATAAATATTCGATTTCAAAGTTTTCAGAAACATTAAACAACCCTTCAACCTGTATTACAACTGTTAAGAGATATGAAACTCGTACTCTGAAAATAAGAAGTTTCTGTCGCATTATAATAAGCAAATGACATCGTTCTACTATATTCAACATTATTATCGACTGAGTATGATGTACTGATATACTCTATAAGCGAAACGAAGTACATTTTTTCAGGATTCAAAAGGAATTACTGGATTCGGAAGACGTGCTTTAATCATCTTACGAGGTTCTTGTCTTTGATAATAAATAAATTTTTCAACAACAGAGTTCATTAAATTTTTGAAAATTTATCAGTTCAAACAAAGTTTTGAATATTTTCAAGTAAAATCGCTTAGTAAAATGTAGGCTTGTAGTAGGATTCAGCAAGTACAGAGTTTCCAGGGTGGCCACTTGCGGATCAGAAAAAAACGTCTGTCATATCGCGGTTATTTAAATTTTTAAATTCAAACCTTTGAAAACTAAAAACTTGTTTGCAGTACTAGTATCCAAACTAACGAATTATATGTGGAAACATTATGAGTCTAAGACGTTCAAAACTGAAAATTAAACATTTGAACGTTCAAAATTGGAGGAGCATTTAAATCTCGTTAGATCAATATTGTACTTTCAAGCTTTCATAATTAAAAAATCTAAAAATATTCTTCGAATAATTTCGAACAGTTTTCAGTGCTTTAATGAAAATTTCACAGTTTGAAGCGCGTTCAATTTTCGACTTTTTAACTCGCGTAACTTTATGTCACAATGGAATATTCTCGCTTAGAACGTCACGCGCCCGGGCCGACTTGCAAGAATAACATTTCCTGTATGCACCTATAGTTCACAGATATTGCTGGAGGTTTTTATAATTTTTTGTGTTTTTTGAAAGTGCAAATGAGTATTTCTTGAAGTTGTCAGAAGATGTGAAAACGTCATACATAAAACAAATTTCAAAAACTCAAAATTTTTTGGAAGTGTTGAGTGTCACTACTGTTCTATCTAAATATCTACTACCTCATCTTTTTTTAGTCCTCTCTCTCTCTCGATGCCAAGCTATAAAATAGAAGCAGAACGCAAGTTCTGTTTGTGTCTCCTTTTTAAATTTTGACTTATTGATGAATGATCAATGACATACAATTCTTCAATCCTTCTTCTTTCAAGTCATTATGATTAATACTACTAACAACAATTTCATCTAGCGAACAGTTGAGGGTGGGACCCTATCGGGGTTGCCCGCCTATAAACTAGAATACACTGAACTAACGTTATTTGAATTCAACTTTTCAAACATCACTTCTTTCGTTTTTAAAAGTTCCGTTCTCCTTTTCATTTATCTATAAATACAACTATCAATATTTCACAGATTCAAATTGGAGAAGAGAATAGAGAAAATAAGTTTTTAATTTTGTTAATTTGCACATTGAAACTTATTATAATTGTGTAATTTTATGATAAAATGAATTTCCACAAAATTCCGATTTTAAATTATGTAAATATAATAAGTATTTTTATTAGAAACTGTACAATAAAGTTTGAATTTACATTGTCTCAATTTTGAGTGTTTATAATTGAAAATTGTCCAATTTTAGTAGGAAATTATTCGATTTTGATTGTTCTAGAATAATACTGATGAGAATATTGAAAAGCTTCTATTGCGAATTCTGATGAATCTTTTATCCTGATAAATTGATGAAGAAAACTTAGAACTTGAAATCCAGAAGGGTTCAAATAACAATTTTTGTACTTCAAACACTATAGATTTGAAATTTCACGCCTTCATTTGTTATGAGTCTATTTTCTGATGGCACCGTATGAAAGACTGTATGTAACATGTGCCGAGCATGAGTCTGTCTGCATGGCTGGCAGATATGAGTTATTATATTTTCCATCGTTTACTAAAATATCAAACAATTCTATAATATAATAAGAGCAACAACAAAGAATCTTCGTTAATTTCCGTTCATAATTGGTCTTTTTATTTAGGGAAATTTCGTAATCGTGCTTAAAAATTATGTGGAATGCAAAAAGTGTAATTCGTGGATGAGGTTATGAATGCGCACAAATGCCTTACATTCGTATCGCTTTTTGCCATTCTCAGAATTTTTGAAATGATTTTCAAATAAATAAAAATGATCGTTATCGTTTTGAAATTCAGACTTTCCTGAAAAACAATTCTGCACTTGACACATACTTTTCACTACTCACTTTTTGAAAAGAATTTGGACTTGCCTTGTACATTTTCATATCAGAGTTGCTCGGAATGTACAAATACCGCCAAATTTGCCTCCTGCTCTCGAATGAAAAGGTCTATTTGCATATTGAAAAAATGTCGACACTAAAAAGAATGAATAAGTTTGGAAAAATATTGGTATATTCGACAGAAAACAAGTTAATTCAAAATAAAGGGTAGATAATTTCACATATATGATTTGGTTTAAGAATCACAGTTGGAATGAGATTATCGCGAACACTTGTATTGACTTCCTATTATATAATGAGAAATACAGTTTTGTAACACAGTTTTGGCAACCGCGTTTGTTGTGCTCGAACCCACGTGGCATTTAGAGGTTATGTTTACGATGGACCAAAATGTGATAATTTTCTTTATTTAATAATTTATTACTCTAGTCATTAAGTATAATCAGGATGATATAATGATCAATTGAACGTAAGTTAGTGAGAACCATAAAATCTTTGTAATAGTGAGATTCCATTTTTTCTTCAGTTCTCGAAATTATTAGCATAGTAAAAAATGAGCCTTTGCTTATTATTATATTTTTATTATTAGCCAACATACTGGTTGATAGAAGTTACAGAGTAATTAAGAGATTGGAAGTTAATCGTACACTTTAAACTCATTTAATATTGTTGCTAGTCTTGTGACTCAAAAAACATTTCAAACCTAATTCAACTCCCTGAAAAGTTTCTGAAATGCAGACAAATACTCTAGAAAAATCGCATATATTCTTATAGACGGCGCTTTCAGCAAATACTCATATAGGATGAAGGCATCGAATTACAGTTGAAGTCCGATAAGCCGCAGTAGTGTAAGCCTCGATTTTCCTCATGAAGTCACTACATATACGTTCTCGTGCCCTAGTTGATGTTCCTACAAATTTACTTGCGATCACACGCGCATGCGTACGCCGGTTGCGCGATGCGTGTGCACATGCGCACTTGAAAAACCTTGACTGGAAGGAGCATTCTCCGGCGGAAGAGAACTTTCCATTTGTTTCAGATAATCTCATTGGGTTGCATATAATGCCAACACTAGTTCGTGATCGTATATTCAAGGCTGCTTAAGCAAGTATGGTGTCAAATTAGATCAGCACTTGGCTGGAAAAATAAAGAGCATTCGTGAAGTCTCGAATTCATAGAATTTTCCACTCATACAGCCTTGAAGTGCGACACTTATCGGACTTCTACTGCATCTGGCTTATGAAGTTTCGAACTATAATTTGATTTTGAAGGTTACAAAGTCTAAATCATTTGATTACTAAGCCTCTGATTTTGAACTTTAAAATTTCCCACAAGAAACGTACTTATGTTAAAGAAGTTTGGTACTAACTCGTACAATCTCACATTATTTGTCATTATATCAAGTTGTATGTAAAATGATTGGTTCATTTTTTCCACGAAAACTAGGAATTGAAAATATCTCTGTTATTTTACATTTTCCTCTGTTCAATGGCCGCCCTGATTTTGATCCTGTAAATGTTTCCAAATTTCCAGATGCTCCCTATCGAATTTTCTGGGGAAATATTTCGTTTTTCCTGAAGTACTATTTTAAATACCTAATTACCTCTTGCTACAATTACTATAAAAATCCAGTTTCTGACTAAAATTGTCAACTTCCTGGTCCGATCGAGACCCTTGAGTAGGACTGTACTTGATAGTAATAAATGCGATTGCACGTAAGGTGGTTTAAATATGACTTACTAGATTCTTCCATAGTACAGCTGTAATGTTCGATCTTACATGACGTTTTACTAGAGGTAGAATGGATAACTTGAGAGTTGCTGTGCGATGCTGCTACTGTGGCGAAATTACCAGCATTTGTTGTTGCTACGTGATTACTTGCGGAAATTGGCGAGCTATGGCTAAGTGTCATGGGAATGGTCTTGCTCGGAGTGCTACTCGGTAATAGATTCGGCTTGATGATGGCAGTACTTCCTGTTGTTGGAATGCTCGCTTGTGAGTTAACTAGCGGCCTGACTGCTGTTGGTTTTACAGGCTACGATAGAACAAGAAAAATGTTAATTAATACATACATCACAAACTAGTAACAGCTCAAGTACATTTCCAAGGAACATCCGTTAAGGGTCCAAGAAAACTAGAGGTCTATCAACTAAAAAAAAACAACCTTATTTGGATTGCTCAGATAGGAAAAAAAAACTCAAGTACCTTGGTTTTTTTGTCCGTATCCGTCGAACTATCACTCGAATGATTGTGCATGGTAGAACTTAGAGGAGGTGAAGGTATTGGCGAAGTACCGGAATTAGTAGACGTTGGCGTGCCTCCAGTTTCATTACTGTTGTTACTATCCGTTGTAGCCGACGACGGAATCCCGACTCCTGACAATTCTACCTCGTCTAGGCCAATGATATCATCGTAAATGTACTCGTTTTCCTCAAAATCAGGCTCATGCGATGCTTCAATGTAATACTCAACGTCTTCCTTTATCCTCTTGATCTATGCGTCAACACGATGTATTTTTATTATTCATTACCAAAATTGGCGATTGAACGTTTTATTGCTCAATCTATATCAGCGATCGAAGAATTCTTTTTCAGAAAACAAATTAAGTTATGGAAATTCGGAAAAGCAAAATGCCATTTTTGTTTTATTCAATATCATATCTAAAACTAAAAAACTGAGTACTTACCGTATTGACTTCGACGGACATATTATCCAACATACGTAACAAAGTCTCTAGCTTGCGAATATGGTATCGATGTTTTTCGAGTTTTCCTTTGAGTTCATCCATTCTATCCTGCTTATCTTTATCTAACCTCTTCTTCTTTCCAGCGAGTAAGGATTCGATTTCCGATTCGAAGGTATCAAGCTAGAAGAGAAGCGCCATTGATTAAGAGAGTTCAAGAGAGAGCTTCAAAATCTTGAAAAAAAAAAACACAAAATCGATCGGGTTATATTTCGAAGACTGAGAAAAAGACTGCATTTGTGTATAGATCTTTTGAAATTGAAAAGCAAAACGTCGACTGTTGTAATTTGATTATTGTAAATTCTTTTTTATTACAGCTTCTTCGACTTTAACGTATACATTCTCATCGCGTGTCTCGTGCTTTGCACTCGATTTCAATTCGTTCAAAACATCTAATATATTAAATGTATCATATGTTGATCCATGTACCTCGATAATGGACTGCTCGTTCAGATGATGCAAAACAAAGCATACATTTTTTTCATGATTACTTCAATATTTGTTATGATATTACAATTCATAATCAGCATTGATATTGAAACAAATAAATTTTAATCGTCTTGTTTTTGAAATTATCAAAATTTGCATATACTTTTGGAAATAAACCATTTTTCTTTTCAACATTTTTTTCGTATCAAGTAGTTTTTCTGGAAACTTTACTTTTTCGAATTGAAACGTTGTTTTTCACGATTAAAACAAATTGTGCATCTTACTAAGAAACGATTCGGGGAAATTTGTAAACCTTATAGAGTAACAATTTTGTTCCTGAACATTTGTTCCTATCTCGTACAGTTTGGCCACAATTGTGGGACACAAATTGGTAGATCTTTTTAAAGTGAAAAATTTTAGTTTCATATATTTTTTCCCTTTCTCGTATAGGTAGGCCACAAAATGGATTTTTATATTTCTAATATCATTTTTGCCAAAAAACAAAACCTACGTGTCCTATCGAAAAATAAAAGGGAACAATTTTATACAACTTTTTTCAGGTGGACAATTTTTGGAAAATAAATTTTTTCGTACTTCGCACAGTTTTAACGCAAAATGGAATTTTTGATTTTCCAGTATTTTTTCTACAGGTGCAATCACAATCGTTCGTGAAAAAAGGCTGGTTGACGAACTCGACCTTTCTTTTTGGTATCGCAAAACGTGTGCTAAAGGGCAATGCAATTCAATTAGTGTTTCAAGACTTATGCGACATACGTACGACAACAACGCCAGATAGACACAATCGCAAAACCTGTTTCTTCGGATTCAGGGGGTCCCGTGACGGGGAGATTTAATTAAATCCGTGGAAGTCAATCAAAAAAAAAAAGAATACTTTCTCATCATGATGAGAATGTAAAAATGAATATTGAAGACACTTTTCAAACGATGGAAAAATAAATGTGAAAACCTGCAACAACCCCATTCCTTAATCTTACGCGATTCTGCATTTTTTTAAATCTTTCTTTTTTATCTGCACAATATATGGACATCATATTTTCCCACAATTTAAGAGGAACAAATATCAGCGTAGCCCGCAATGTCATACATCACATTTTCAACGGACATCCACGTTTTGAGACCTCCTGCAGCGAAAAACAAGGTTTGCCGATGGCGTCTATCTGTCTGCGACGACCGAGCACTCTTATGTCAGCACTCAGAACCGTATATGTAGACTCTGAACGCGGCACCTTAGTGCGCGGAGAGTCGCCACGCAATCAACTTTTGTATTACGCAGTACGGCACTGCTGGCTCGAGCGATGGACTTCAGTGTAGGCCGTCAAGGGACACTTGAGAGGGGAGACAGAAGCTGTCAAGCGTGAACAACCGTGAAGCCGGCACAAAACTAAGAGACTTAACATCGCGAGACGAGTGTAATGGAAAAAAGCATTTTTTTGACGGATGAATACGATTTTATTTCATTTTTCATGAAGAATCTAGATTGCTTGCAAGTTGATGACCAACGCAACGTGTCATAAACCTACAAAATAACATAGATTGTAGCCGCACATGAAAATACGTATTCCATTTTTCATATGTAGCCTAGACAATAAATAAGTTTTAAATGTCTGTCGAGAATCGATTACAAGTGTCACGATAATAATGTGTGCCTTAAATCCTACAGAACTTTGAAATTTAATCTTTACATAGCTCACTTTGAATTCGGGGTAGATCATTCTCAGAATTCTCAAGAATCCTCAAACGAAAGATTGATCGTGACTACTTGCGATCGTTCGCAGAAACATACACTCTCTTCAGTAATCGAAGAGTTTATTGAACCCTATAGTTTATGAAATGACTCAAGTTTACCTGCAGATTAAGAGCATCTATGGAGTTCGCCAGCCAGTTACTAACTTCCTCCCTTTCTTTTTGAGCCGGATCGAGCTTTTGGGCTGCCCCTAAACCCTCCTTGGAATAAGCCTTTGTTTTCGTTTCTCTTTCAACGACCTTGAACCTCTCCATTTGCTGAAATAAACGTTACATTTATGAATATAAGTATATTGAAAATTTGGAATTGATCTTCATTGTTCTAAGTAATATTTGAACAAACAGACTTACAGTTTCGATTAACTTCCTATAATCGAGGAGAGTACTTTTATCCTTAATCTCTCCAGAAGCGATCCAGCTTTTGATCTGATCGCGTAACCTCTGGAGCTTTTTAATCTCCTTTTTAAGGTCAGCCTCATATTTCTCCTTCTGGTTGCTGTTAGTAGCATTGTGAACTTTTTGCCAAATGTCCTCAAACGTTTCCACCCCTTCCGTTACTTTCTTAAGGCACCTGTCTATTTCACCTGCAATTGGAGAACAAATTTTAACTGAATATAAAAAATCGTGTCACACATATTTTTCAGTGCTTTAATTCATAAAATTCAAGTCAGCATATTCTTTTGTCGTTAAATTTAAAGAGCTTAAGAATCCCAATTCTATTTGAAAATTTTACTTCTACTTTACACAAGATTGAAACAGAATATTTTCTGCAATTAGTATCACAATAAGAAAGAAATTTGAGGAACAGCATAACAGATCAATGTTCGGGTTTTTAAGATAAACATGAAAATGTAACAAGCAGCAAATATAATTTCTTTTGAAGCAGTTAGACAAGCCCTTTGATCGTTTACAAATAGATTATTGTGAACAGTATCAGAAAATTGTCTTGAAAAAATTAAAAACTTAAAAAGTGGTACAAGTTCAGTAGCGAATGCGAAATATTCAAGGAAATCTTATTGTTATAATAAATCAAAGCAAATCTTTGTATAATACTTATATCTTCTATCTACAAGCAAATTATAAGATATGTCTCGTGCATATTGAACATGATAATTTCAACAGTTTTTAGGATAGCGATGAAGTGAACAGTAAATTCCACATATTCTTAGAAATGTTCTGATAGTGCAAAAACTAAATGTAGTTAGAATGTTATACTGTCTGCAAAGGTTTAACAAAGTGAATAAGCCTGTTGCAGTGAAAGGATTGTCACATTGTTAAAGTATTCAATATCAAAATATTTCAATGATGCAATATTAACAAGAGATACACAATTACTTATCTAAGTTATAATATTGATATATAATGAAGAAGTGCAACTTCTTCCTACATAATTACATGAAAGAAAACATAATAATATAATAATTATTATGGAAATAATAAAGAGTAATTATGAATAAAATAAAGCAAATCAATATTTTTTAATTATTCTCTTGTATTTACTTCTGCATAACTTGATCATGAAAAAGCCAATTAATACACTGAAACTAAAATAATAAAATCCTTTGGAACAGAAAAAAAATAATAAATAAAAGTGGATACGAACCCTGTTTTATTCGTCGATTACTCATCTTTCACTAAAATGCACATGTAACTGAAAGTTACCAAAATGTTTCTTATTTGCCTGAGATGGGATCGAATGATAAAATTAAGGAGATAACATAAACAATATTAATTGATACTGCATAGAAATTTGGATGAACAATGCACGTTCAACAAATGTAATGGCACTCACAATATTAAAAATGAGTTCGAAAGGCTTGTGCATTTCTTTGAATCTTTGAACACAAAAATACTGGATAATTTATCATAGTAACACATTCACTAAAAAATGCTTATTCGAGATTTTCGACTGGCAACAGATTTCAACACCACTATAAACGTCTTTTCTGATATATTTTTTTATTACTTAAACTTATGAAATATGGTATCACTGAAAAATACAATGATGAAGGGAAGTTTTTCCATACACCTACTGAACGACTAACAAGGTATTTTTATGTTTTTGCTCCAACATTTTCTTACCTGCAAGGGTAGAAATTGATAGAAAAAAGTGTAACCAGTCAAAAATAGTAGGAATCTTGATAAATTACAACAAAGTTCCAAGAAAGTAAATATTTTTTGGATCCTTTATTCAGTGAAGTGCGCAATGATAAACAAAAAATGATAATATTGACATAACTAAAAATGGTTAACGTTTATGCAACAAAAAGATAACTGTCAAACACATAGATGCCATCGTTGAATAAAATGAAAATGAATGTAATTGACGAAAAACAGAGGTTTGAGATGATTTAAAAGATTTTGGGAGCCGAGAAATATTTGACAAGAAAAACTGAGTCACCAATTGTGGTTAGTAAACGAAAATCATTCGTGCACTATCGACTCGATTGATCATGCAAAAGTGAACGAGCACATGATGAGTGTCAGTAGGAAGGTTTTTGCTGACATAGAGAAGGTGACATTTTTCGCCAAGAGTGTGCTTTAATTCATAAAATTGACGCCCGAGCTAAGAAAGGGTAAAGGATCAGAGGAAGAGTACCGAGCAATGAATCTATTGTAACCCGTAGCAACTGTCAAGAATGAGAGTCTAGATTGAGTAGCGTGAATTGGAAAGGTTTTTAACTGAGGGGAGATGTGATTTTGAATGTAATTTGAAGGACTTAAAGGGAGCATGCTTTGGGAAACGTAAACTGCAAACGTTGAGAAGGAGAATGAAATTCTCTAGATGTAAACATGCTGGAAAGAGTTTCTCCTCACCTTGCAACTTTCTCGTCGCAGCCATGGCTATGTAAACATATGGTACAATGATTCATGCATAGTCTAGACGTAATGAAAAAGATACGGAGCAATTTTTTGGAACAAATAGTCGGCGAACTATTATTCCCAGAGTAATATGGGAGCCTTGGCCACAAGATGGCTTCCGTTTTCAAATGACAACGACCGACCGTTCGTGAAGGAGCTACACTGAAGCTGGTCGCAAATCTCGCTAAAGGTTAACCTCTTCGTCGGCTCGATTAATACCGCGCTCGTTGGGGAAATGTTCTTTCGAGAAAACGCACTAATGGTGACAGCGTCAACAAATGATATATAGGAAATACTGAGGATATCGGACAGTATATTATGCATTGGCGCATTCACACACACATACATAGGCGCTTTCACGGACTTGCCGAGTCGAGCGCGCGTTCGCAAATTCACTCGAATTGACCGATCACAATGATGCGTTTTCAAGTAACGACAGTTTGAGTTTAACGATAACTAACTGTTCAGAAAACATTTATTTATCATCTGCTAACCTGAATGAAGTATTCTATTATTCCGTCACACTCAGTCGACAATGCCAAATACTGCAGCATGATGTCATGTGGTGGAATATAAAGTACGGTTTATATGGAGTTTCGATGAAATATCGTCTTCAGTACATAAGCAGAAAGAAAATTGTAATGTCTTTTTTCAATTTCATATGACATTTTTTTAACTATTGATCAGCAACCTCTCGATTTGTAATTTCAGAATCTGACAGAAGCAAATATGATGTCCAACATTTGAGGTTGGACAGACGTTGGATTCATGGATGCCATTAGGGATGGGATGTGACTATAGAGATGAGACTGACAGCGGTCTGACCGTCATTTACCAGTCATGTATTGTAAATGGGTAGAGATAGGACCTTACCGGTATGAAGGGTAAATTTACCAATTTTACTGGTAATACCGGTAATGACGGGTCAAGCTTGTGAATCTGGTAAAACTCATAGCATATTCCACTGGTTGCACTTTCTTACACTTTCTTGCACCAGTGCGAAATTGTATGTTCCACTGGTTTGGAGT
>WSXT02000006.1:3184249-3197575 GCA_011762715.2 Neuroterus valhalla
AAATTTCAAAAAATTCCTACGAATATATTTTTCTGAGGATTCGCCGTAGTATTATACAATATTTATTAATAAAACAAATATTATATTCATACAATTCATTGCCGATCATATATTCTTTGTAACAAGAATAACCACTATAAGCCTGGTGGTGAAACCCGGAGAAAAAAGTTCTCACCCGGAGACTGATCCCGAAACCCGTAGTCTCCGGGTGAAACCCGGAGAGTTGGTAACCCTACTTATATCTAGAATTCCGAAACTTTAAAAACCAAACATAACCTCTACAAAAATACCTAAGAAATCTCTATTTAGCAAAAATTTTTCACAAAGATAGTTAATGTGGTTAGCGCTGACTGCAGGATAATTTTGATGTAAAAGTAGTTATTTTCGATCTGCAATTTGTATTTACCTTGTTGTTGTATTAACCTTCCAAATTATTAAAGTTCTGATGAGGCCATAATATATAGCGAAATGCATTAGCAAAATAAGCACCGTTTATTTAAAAGAACAAAAAGCTCAAGACCTAAGGCCACAAGAAATTCAGCTTCAATTATTTGAGAGTTTTTGAGGGATTCTGAGTGACATGCAGAAATTGTATAGGATGTTTCAAATGATATTTCTTACGTCCTTTTAGGGTTTCAGAGGATTTCATTGAATTTTGAAGAATTTCAGAAGAAAACGAGGAATTTCGGATATTCTTGAACATTCTGGAAAATTTTAAGAGATTCCACGCGGAGAAAATGGAGTGTCAAACTATGAGTTTCAAAATATTTACGGTGAGTTTGACCTTCCAGATTGTATCATGTTCGATCAATAATTTTTTCTCTTTAGTCAGAGAGACTAGCAGGGGTATGTCACGCCAGTCATTGTATCCTACACTGTAAAAAAAGTAGTTGAAAATTACAAGTCGATTTGCAAATGTTCCACCGTGATTAATGTGGTAATTCTACAAGTTCAATGTGAAATTGCAGTGATTGCAGTGCCATATTACAATATTTGTAGGAATTTTACCATGAGAGTGTAATATTACTACATAAATCAGTGGACATAAAAATGCACGTGATTAACGTGGTAAATTTCAGCCATGTTGTAAACGATATTATCACGCAATTTCGCATGATTCCCTTAAAATCACATTTGTACTGTAAACCAATTTACATGGGGAGTATATAAAAGCAGAAAGATGGGAATTTTACCAGAATTTTGTGATTCCACTCTTGAATGCTTAAAGTGTGCCATCAAACAAATACGATTGATGGGCGGATATTACTCATCAGCAATGCCCAGAAAGAAAACATTTTTCAGCTCAAAGCGTTTAGAAATTTGATAATATGACCTTTAATTAATGTTGAAGAAATTATAATAAAAAATTGTACAAATCAGAACATTTTAGATTAATCATGTAATTATGGAGTATTGAATAATTCTAAATTATTATCCTTCAATATTCAATAATTGCAGATTAAAATTTCATAAAAAACAACATTTTCAAATTGGGTAAAATCGGGAGTTTGAACATAGACATTGATTACGCATTCAAAGTCTTATAATTTGAAATTGAATAAGTTTTAATAAGTATCTGTTAAATATGAACATTTCTGAATGTACCTCTCAATTATAACATTTCGAAAAAAAACTTTATTCAAAAACGTTAAAGATTCTGTAACCTCGTACAGGGGAAAAGAATAAATTACATCACATTACATTACCATTGAAAATTTAAAATGTGCTTTGAATCAGGAATTACGTAATTTATATTCCTATCATTTTGGAATCATACTCTCTTCAAGAATGTTCCATTTTGGAATTAGAGATTGATATACTTCGAAATCGATAATTTTTCAACTCTTTCGTTAAGACCATATTCAATTTAAAACCCTCCCAAATTAAAATTATACAAGTGAACAAAATTGTAGTGTGGAATTTCCGAATATTTAACCTGAATCTATTCAAATCGAAACATGGCAAAATCATAAATATAGTGTTATTGTTTTATGGAAAAAGCAAACTTCAGATTTGTAGGAGATATTTGATGGTTAAGTTTTACAAGAAAAGCAACTGCCCTGAAAGCGAGGTCACGAGAATTTTCCCGTCTGCATGTGATTTTAAAGTATCAGAATATAATTTTTAAATCTTTTGGTAAAACTGCCACAGTAATCACTGGTATTTTTATGTCCCTGATTAATGTGGTAATTTTTAACCACTTTTTTTTACAGTGTACGAGAATTGTCCCGTCTGTATGTGATTTTAAAGTATCAGAAAAACTTGCAAATATTTTAGTAAAACTGCCACAGCAATCACTGGTATTTTTATGTCCACTGATTAATGTGGTAATTTTCAACCACATTTTTTTCACAGTGATGTCAGAAGGAACAAAAGGGTGACGTCAGAGTTAAATAATGGAAATTAGGCATCAATAAGCTTCCATGTTGGGTTCACAGAAAGTTATTGTCGAGCCTTCAGCTGATTGCATTGACAGATTTTCCGACGAATTGGACCAATTTGGAATGATATTATGCTATAAATTAAAAATAATTGTACATGAATCACCAATAATTAACTTAAAATACAAAGGTTTCCCCAAAAAATAGAGCATCCAAATATTTTTGGTTATAAAGAAAGTTTTTGAAAGAAAGTTGATTTATATTAAATTGAAAAATGTTTGTAAATCTAGAGAGATTTGAAGTATAAGAAAATGTGGAGTCTCCTCTCCCTAATTTATATAAGTGTTGAAGTGTTTCTATACACTAGCTTGTATTTTTAATTGTCGTTCAAACGAGAGAGAATTTCCAATAAGAGATCCAGATCAGAGTGACCTTTGATAATATAAGTAGAAGAAAGTGTCCTCAAACTAAGCGAAGTTCTATTAGGCCTCTTCCTTTATTATCAATACAGAATTTGATAAGTACAAGAAATACATAAGCTTTTCTTCTTGTAAATGAAAAAAATACATAAAAAAATTATCGTTTTCGCCCTTCAAATTATTTTCGTCCTCTTGTATTTATTCCGTATAATAAATAAATAAATTTATATTTTCGAAAAAGACATAATCTTCCTTTTCTAGAACATTTCTGCTCCCCCTGATAATATTAAATCACGAAAACTGTGATAACCTTACGAGAGAACGCGCTCGGGAATCTCCAGCAAAGACTGAGACTGAATTTTTTGCTCGATTTTCATCGCCGCTTGAGCAAAAACAAGAATATCCTCACCTCATTATGCACAGCCGCAAATGAAGGTGCCGTCCCAATGTTGCAAATGTACAGTAACGAAGCTACGCTACTTGATTAAAAAATGTCACTTTCCGACGTCGCTTCTTCTTCTGCTCGATTTTTTTCTTATCCCCTTTCCTGTTTAACGCTTAGACACAAAATATCTCCTATCCTCAGGCCTAAGTTAAGAACACAAAGAAGCATATGCATCCATTCTGGCTCTTCGCCAATCGTTTCTTCGAAGCTGTGCAAGTTGCTGGAATTCGCCTGCAATAATTGCCTTGCGTGTCGATGCAGATATAACTAAGGCTGCAGATGCAGTGCATAATTATTGCGTAGAATCATCACAGTTAGTTGCAACTGGAAATTTGCCTCTTCATGATAAGAAATTTCTGTCAACTGCTCTTGCGCAGCAAAACCGGAGTTTCTGAATAAATGGAAAAAAGTTTCAAGGGGAACGATAATTGATATTTTTATCATTTTTATGAATAACATATACACTTGTGTGAGCATGCATTTTTCATATAGACAATCAGAATGATATATCGTCAGAATATAAGAATTTTCAAAACATGGGCGAAAGTTCTCTTGACCATGAGAATTCCACAGAAGAATTTTAACCAATACGCTTGAGTTTCTTAATCGAGATTTTAAAGAATAAAACAAGAATGAGAAATAGAGAAAGAATAATTAGAAGGAAACCTCCAAATACCATTTATTCTCTATTTCCTATATTTAGCCTTTTTTCGATTTAAATATTTTTGAATCGCAATACAATAATATTTCAGGTATGAACCAACTTTTCTGGTATTGAGTTCGAACTGGAGACATTGAGAGACATGAGGACATTTTCCAGACATTTCTTTACATTCTTATCATAATGAGAAGGTATTGTTTTTATGGGAAAATTTACCTCCGCAAATTTCATCAAATCTTCTCGTTCTGAGACCCTCTGAATACAAAAAATTTACAGATTCAACAATGTGCCGGTTTGATGGACTAAAATTCCATTAAGTTGCGCTCTGGCGCTCATTCTAAAATACTAAAAAGAAGGCGATGTTTGTTAATCAGGGGTCGATAAGGTTTTTCTGTTTACTACTCATTTTTCTTATTTTTCATTTCGCCCTTCTGATTTCCCACTTCTCCCAAGTATGTCACGAAAATTCTGCCAGTTGGAAAAAAACAATTTTGACCCTATAATTAATTCCATTTCGGATATTATCTAATTTTGTCAAAACCCAGACAGATCAACGTTTTTGAACAATTAATACTTACGAAGAAAAAAATGGAACGGAAGTTCCTGTCAGGCCTCAAAAAACGATAAAGGGTTATAAATATACACTTATCTAATTTGTGAAGTGAGAAACATAATCAATTAATTCAACTGGGTAGAGAAAAAAATATAGCGTAAATTTGATACGATAGAATTCAAAACATTACAGAAATTTTTACTTTTTTAACATAGATTAATCTACTGCGATGTGCGAAATACGTGATGAGAATGTACTTACTCGTTAAAGCCGGAAGAGCTTCAACAAACAGAATTCACAATACCAAATTGCAGACGTAAATTGAAGGGTTTTTTCTCATTGTTCTTCCCTCTTTTTCTGTTTTTGTTTTTGATCTTCTTTAATTTAATTAGACATTTGAGGTTCGTTGCCTGGATTTGGTCGTTAGATTTTTGGTTTTCATTTTCAATTTCCAGGAATTTCATATATAACCAGTCGATTATGTAGTATAATATTTTTGAAGGAGCATCAATTTTCAACACGCTTTTAGCTAATTCGATAAGAATATCGAAACTTGCAGGATTAGTAATAGCCAAAACATTTCCCACAGATAAACTGAACTTCCAAAACTTTCATGCAGAATGGATAGAATAATGTAATTTGAAAAATGTTTCAGAATATTTGACTAAACTTTATTATTATAATAGTATATATGTGAGCAAGAATCAAAACTGTAGATTTCATAGGATGCTTATGTGAATTCACACTCAATTAAGTTTAAAACCTTATTCATACTATTAAAATTGATCTTTTATTTCAATTTTTTATTATTCAATCCTGGGGAATTTTGACATGTATTTCTTATTATCCTCAGCATTTGATTAATATATGTGCATTTCTGTATTTTCAATATTCTTTAGAAACCAACTTATCTACTCTATTTCAGCTTCTTTGCCATTTTGAAGTTTTTAACTTCGATAGAAAATTTGTTGCCAGTGATCCCAAAAACTTTCGATTTATGCAAATCCCATTGATTTTTTTGTAAAACTATCTACCACTAGCATAATTTTTTAGGATTATTCGTTTATATAGGTTTTGCGATTGGAAATAATTAGAAATATATTCGATTTTTTTTATTATTATTACAATCGAAATCATAACTTAGTGTTCTAGTTCTCTAATTCAAGTTTCAATTATTTTTAATCGTTAATCTGTTGAACTCAATCAGTTACCTGAAATATTACCTTTGAAGGATTGCAAATCTCTTACACCTACACTGAATACTTCTTTGCAGTACTCAGTGTCAAAAATACAAGTGCCTATTGAGATTAGGCTGATTAAAATCTTTCAAATATTTCTCGAGTTAAATAAACTTATGTTGAACCGAACTGTACAAAAAGTATTAGATTGAGAAATGGATCGATTATGTTTGAGGATCTAACTCTATTGTTGAAAATTTAATTTAAACTTTATACTGAAAAAAACAGTTTTTTTTGTAATTTTATAATTGCGTTAAACTGCATATTTTTCAAATATCAACTATTAAATTTCACGTTGAAAATTTGAATATTTTATTTTTGGTTCAAAAGTGGTCTTTGTAAGTTGGAACTCAAATCTTTGTTTAAAACTTGATACCTTCCGGGAAAGTTAATTATCTTGGTTGAAAATTCATAATTTTCCGTTAACAATACAAGTTTTTCATAATGAATCGGTCTCGCGGACTTAAAAATGTCCTATTTTTGATAAAATATCGTCTTTTTGTTTGCAAATATATTTCTTTGGTAGAGTTCCAACTTTTTCGATTAAAAATGTGACTTGAAATGGTTGGTTAAATATGGATTAAAAATGGTTCAGAGTTATTCACAACACTAAAAAACTTATAATCCTGATTTGGAATTCAATTATAGTAGTTGAAAAGTGAATATGTCGGGTTCATAATTAGGATGTTTTGTTAGAAAGTCATTCTTTTTTTTTTTAATCTTATGTTCTCGATCATTGAAATGCTTTGTTCGAAATTCGTATTTCTGAGTTGAATTCAGTTATTTTAGATCCAAAATAAGAATCTCCTGTGGCAGAAAAATCACTTTTCTCTATTGAACATTGATTATTCAAGTTGAGATTTGAATATTAGAATTGTTGTTCGAAATGTGACTATCTTCTAAAAAATGTGTTGTATTTTTTTTGGAGTTCAAAATTGATGTTTCTAACTGAAAATTCAAATTATATTTTTTCTTTTGGTATAAAAGTGACCTAAAATAAAAATCTTGCGTTAAAATTAAATCATTTTGGAAAAATCACTTATCTTCATTGTGAACATTAAACTCCTTTCTCGAAATTTGTTTTTTTTTAATTGACTCAATTATTTCAGCCTTCAAATAAAAACCTTTTTTGGTAAAAGAATCATCCTTTCTTTTGAAGATTTATTATTCGAGTTGATATGGAAATAATCCAATTATGGTGGGAAATGTTACTACTTCTCAGAAAACTTTTGTTTTTCTTAGATTAAGAATCAATGTTTTTAATTCGAAATTCAAATGGTAATTTTGTTCGTGCTGGAATGTGATCTTTTTCAGTTGATATTGGAGTCTTTTGTTAAAAACATTCATATCTTTGGAAAAAACTATCTTGGTTGAATACAACTCTCCTAAAGTTGAATTATTTTTTATTTGAAATCATAATCATTTTTGGCAGGTAAATCATTTTTTCTGCTAGATTAATTATTCGAATCGATATTTAACTATCATAATTGTGGTTGAGAATGATACTATTATTTAGGTGATTCGCTTTTTCGTATTGAAAAAAATGCTCTCAGCTGGAAATTTAAATAACTCTTGTATCATTGGAGACTGATCTTTCGAGTTGAAATTTTAATCTTTTGTTAAGAATTGTATCTTAAATAATTATATCGGTTGAGCATTGATATTTTTGAGTTAGGTATACAACTATTTTGTAGGAAACTAGAAATTCCATCTTTTTCGGTTAAAAATACAACTACTTGATTGAAAACTGATGTTTTTCGGTTCAGAATTCAATTGATTTGTCGGTATCTTCTCCTAACAGGGTAAAATTTGATGACGCACTGAGACGCGCGTATATTACCATAGTATTTATTCAGTTATATTATAAAAATTACTCTAAATATATATTTATAGCTTGTTTTTTACCTATATCATTTGTTCATATGACAGTGGATCAGTTCCACTTCCAGTGCAAGAATGTTCAAAAATGTTTCAGTGATTTCAGAATAGCGAGAAAAATAGCCCCGTAGGCCCACATTTGTGGGCAAAATCTCTGCTGCTCTACCATAAGACTCCATGCAAAAATCAGTAACTTTAAAGCTGAATATCTTCAAACCAATCCCGGTACATAACTTCTTTGCAAAATCATGTAGGAACTATTCATCAATAAAATATTTTGGATTAAAAGAAATTGTAGCAAAATCGCATAATAATCGTACCTCCTTAACCGTAACATCTTTCAAGATTACCCTGAAAGTTTAGGTCTGAATTGGCCTCGAAACATGTTGGTTTTTTATTTGAAAATCAACTTTTATTTTATTACTGAAGAATTTTATTTAAAAAAGAGCACTCTTGAGAGGTGGTAAATATTGCTAGATTGCAGATATGTGTAGGAAGACGGCTAATTCGCGGTTCGTGAGCTCATAAAAATGCAACGCCTCTAGAAATTCATACGCATCGTTGAGCGAACCATATTTGAAAATGGGAAACAAAAGCGCCTTCGTCACAACCTCAAACCGTTACTAAAACGTTGCTCGTCAAGAACAACGTGCGCGTATTATGGCCTATTTACAGCCCAAGTGAGAGAGAATTATTACAACATTTACACGTAAAAAAAATTCTAAATATATTTGAAAATATACTGCATCTATTACCAATTGAAAACAGAAGTTTATCGACCACCAGGAACTCAAAATATTCGATGGCGAAACATAAAAGGATAAAGGGATACAAATTCTATATCAAAGAAAAAACGGTTAGAACTTGTTTTAAGCAAAAATTTCGAAGAAATAAGGACTGTAGAATAAAATTTATTTTCAAAGACTTTAAAAGTCTTCCTTGAATTTCTCTGAGTTTTTCGTTCGTCATTTGATAATAATTATTCCACCTTTTGAATGACTAAGTTATCAGGGTTCCTCAATATTGATCGAAGGTTTCGAGCGTCACAATGGTTCCTTGAAGCAGGCAAGTAGAGGGACGAAAAATCTTTACAGAATAATTTTACGAGAAGCCATAAAAAGCTCAGGTTTATGAAAAATTCTCAATGCGCTCTGCAAACCAGAGTCGCCCCAGCTTGTATCTTACTTTTTTGTGTTACCCGTTGCACTAAGCTCTATAAATATACTCCATATTCAACGTTAAGCTCCAGACGAGCCTATATTTTACCATAAAAGCAGACATTCGTTTATGAAAGTTTCATGACGACTAGCGTCACGGTGTAAAGTCAGATTGCGCGTTACCTACAAGTTCAAAAACAATAAATTCCACTTAAATGAGCAACGTCGCCCCTTTTTCGAGGAGTTCTCGATTTTTACTTGGTGAAAATTTACGGCAATGAGAAACAAAATTCAGAAGAATTCAAGTTCATTTACATCTCCTGTACAGAATATTTTTTGCAATTTAACAGCACAACATGAAAAATATATGGTTGAAGGATCAGTTTCTATTCGTACTTGTTTGAATTAAATCATCTTAAGTCATCGACTACAGATAAACTTTTACAATTTTATTTGAATATTCTTAATTTTGTTCAAAAATGCAACAGTTTCTTCGCAAATAAGTTTTTTTCTTGAAAGTTAGTTAGTTTTTGTTATTATTTTTTTTTTAACTAGAAATTTAACTCATTCAATTGAAAATCCCAAAGTTGTATTTTAAAGTCCATTTGTTTGGTTGAATATTATTTTTTTTAAATTTAAAATTGAGTATTAAAGTTTTAATTGAGAATTCTTCTTTTTCATTGAAAATTAAATACTCTTCCAGTTCGAAATTTAACGATTCTGTTGAAAAATTTTATTTTTTGGTACAGATTTGATCCTTCAATTTGAAAATTATTCTTTTCGTTCAAATATTTATCTTCTTCGTTTTGTTTGACATCTTTTTTTTCACTATCGTTGTATAATTCTGTAAAAATCCGTAAAGCAATAAACTATTGAGAAAAGTTAATTTATATATTAGGAAAAAATAAAAGCTCACTTACAAATGAAAATATTGATAATGATACCGTTTTTTGACGATCTGAGACTCGAACGACATATTTTGGAAAGAAGAAGTTGAAATTTATTTTTGCAAGTACAATATTCAATTGCTTTACTTTATTATTCATTTCTATATGCGATTTTTATTATTCAATTCCTCTCCTACTTTGCCAATCTCGCTTTTTCCTCTATTCTCATCTCTTCTCAGCTTCTCTGGTGTCATCTGCCCTACAAAAGAAAAGAAAGGAGGCAATACGAGACACGCTAATGAGTTTTCTCTTTTTTTCTGAGAAGTTGGGGCATGCCAAACTGAAACGATCGACGAGAGACGGAATTAAAGTCTACTGGTGGTAACTTTCTGGGAAAAGGCAAAGGGAATGCTGAGAAAGATCGATTTCCAGTTTTAAATTTAAATAAATGTTGGCTCGTGCGACTGATAAGGCTCCCCTTCTGTCGATCTTTGCTCAGAATATAATTCACTGAATCTGAACTCAGATCTTGATTTTTTTAGGTATTGGGATAGCCGTACATGAATAGTATTTGGTATGCATGAGATGGGTAATCGTTGAAACATAATAATCTTTGTCTCAATTGTCTCTTCGGATTCCGATATTCAAATTCTTCCTAATCAAATATACAAAAATAAAATATGCCGGCTTTCTACTTTACTGAAAAATATTATAAAATACACGTAAATTTATTTATACAGTATAAGAGAGGAATCGGAAAATTTTACAATTTTTCATAATTCAACGTAATTTCATTCCTTCAATAATGTTCTGATTTTATAGAAATGTTGTACAAAATGGACACTGGTGAAAGTTTTACCACGCAAAAAATTGAAGTAAGCAAACGGCTCTGCTCCGAAGAGAACCCAAACCTTTTGAAATAATTGGTAGTCTCGTTTCCATCAAATGCCCAGACTTATAATCGTACTGAATAGTCTAATAGTCCAGGCATAGTTCGATGAAATTTCTGCACCTGATACATAATTTACCATTCACAATATCGTGTAAATGCTTAACGCAAATTATACTGGAGAGCATTGTTGACCTCGTTGTTTGTTTTGGAAATACGAGTAGATCATTTCGATGGGGTTTCTCCCTAGATTTTTACTCTATGCATCCGCTTGAAAAATGTGACCCAAAAACATTCGTCTGTTAAAAAATTAAAATTACTCAGAAATCAAAATGAAGATTACACTGTTTCTTCTGTGTGCCTCGGCTTCTTCATACTTTTCTGAATTTACAAACGTGCCCAACTTCATTAAAATGTCCTGAGCAAGTATTATCAAGCTTGTCATCTACAAGAAAAGATTTGCTCCACTCCAGATATATGAAATTCTCGGCAAGTGTCTTGAATTCATCCGCGGCTTTAAAAACGAGCACTACATTGGTTGGACCGAAAGAAACATAGGAGATGTGGAATTGCGCAGGAAGAATTGGTACTGCTGGAGTCACGTATAAGCAGTGACTCAACCTTGTCCCATCTACCCAACACCAGCGGCTCCAGTAGCAATCTGTTATTAAAATCAGCAACGAGAAAAATCCGTGCCGTATCTGCTCGCGTTGAGGTTGCGCCTGCCGTGCGCACCGACAGACGTGTAACGGCAAAAATTAAGCCACCTGCAAGCTTGAAATGAAACAACCGGACCCATAGGCTTGACGACTTTTTCCTAATCTTCGCCAGGAATGCTTGCGATATATTTTTTTCTTCCTTTTTATGGCCTCTCGCCTTTTTGCACCCCTGAAATGATAACACGATACAAGATACGTGATCAGCGCATTCACACGAATAAGTGTTATGGAACTCTGTCGCAATGGTTATTCTAATGCTTACTCCGCATAGTGGTTCAAAATTGAAAAGTTGTGTTCATAATCGCCTACAGGTCGTATTTCTTAACCGATTTAAATGTTTTTTTGAATGCTTAGCAATCGATTCTCAAGAGAATTGTGGTTTGCCATTTTTGAATATGTTCCTCAGATCAACAATTTGTAAACAAATAAAGTGACAAAATTGACCATTTCAGGTTTGTGAATTTCTAACTTGAGAAAAAATGCAAAAATAAGCTCACTATCGGCCAGGATTATTACAACTACTCTTATAGAACGGCAATAATTCTATTATTATGTAGGTTAATCATTATAAACAATGTTTATAAACAAATTCTTACTTTCGTGTATTTCTCATCGGAAACATTTTTTTTGGTCTGATTACCAAAATTTTTCATAAGAGTCATAAATCGAAATAATAAATTATCATAAGTTGACATGTAATATTTTTATAAACAATTTGTATAAGAAAATTGTTGCTTGCGTGTATTTCCCATGCAATTTTTTTTTACTCTAATTGCTAATATTTTTCATAAGAGTCATAATGTGGAACAATAAATTATCATAAGTTAACATGTACTATTTTTATAAACAATTTGTATAAGCACATTGTTGCTTGCGTGTATTTCTTACGCGAAATTTTTTTTACTCTTATTGCTAACATTTTTCATGAGAGTCATAATTTGAAACAATAAATTATCATAAGTTAACAATTACTACTTTTATAAACAATTTGTATAAACAAATCTCCCAGTCGGCCATATCCTCTTTGAAAAAAATGTTTTTGCCTCCAATCATTATTGGAGTGCATTTATTGCGATGACTCACCAACGAAATGGCGTAATTACAAAATTTATGAGATTATTATAAACAATTTTTTTCTAAAACTGAGATTGATCTCTCTTAAATGTAAAAAGGACGGGTTCTCCACTGAAATTATCCGACAATGAATAAAAAATGATTCCAAAATTTCATAGGAGACACTAAATAAAAACTTACGTAATTGTTATAAAAATTTGAGTAATTACTAATAAAAATCTGCGTAATTGTTAATAACTATTTCTATAGTTGGGAGCGAAAACGTTTTACTTGCGTTTTAAGGAGTCATGTGTTGCTTACTTAGTTCATCGCTAGGTGGTTATCACTTACGTGCGCCTCACAAGTATAATTATATTTTTGTTTATATAACTGAGAGAGATTTTGCTGAAATTATCACTAAGTACTAAGAAAATCACAAAGGACCCTCTCACGCACCTTAAGGATATCCATTTTTTATTAGGAATATTATAATAATAATGACAATCGAAATGTAAAAACCTGCATAAAATTAGTTTACATGACGTCAAACATAAATCATTTAACGATGATTTCAGCAAAATCTCTCTTAGTTACATGAACAAAAATTATTATTATACTTGTGAGGCGCATGTAAGTGACAACTACCTAGCGGCGAACTAAGTAAATAATACACGTAGTAAAGAAATAAAAGATAAGCGACTAATTGAAACGCAAGTGAAGCGTTTTTGATCCCAACTATAGAAATTGTTATTGAAAATCGCGCAAATTTTTACTTAGTGTCCCCATCAAATTTTGAAATCATTTTTTCTTTATTGTCGGATAATTCCAGTGAAAAACCGTTCTTTTCATATGTAAAAGTGATAAATCTCAGTTTGAAATAAAATTGTTTATAACAATTACATAAATTATTCATTCCTCCACTTCGTTGGCTAGTCATCGCAATAAGAATCACTCCAATAACACTGGTTCACAGTGGTTTTGTTGCCCAAGATATAAGATTGATTTTGCATATATTTATGCTCAGAATTCATGAAAATATTAATGAT
>WSXT02000006.1:3197968-3214898 GCA_011762715.2 Neuroterus valhalla
AAAATCACAAAAGTAAATTTTTGTTTATGGGAGGGGACCCCCCCCCCCCCCCCCTCCAAGAGACTAAAGATAAGGGGAAGGTATGTGATCCACACTATTTGTATGACCAATCACAAGGATGAAATTCCACCATTACGAAACTTGAGAAAAGGGGGAAATATGTGACTTGCATTATTTATTTGACCAGTCACACAAGGGGCCTTCCCGCCCCATGAGACTTCAGAAGAGAGGAAGTTATGTGATTTTAATTATTTCTGTGATCAGTCACAGAAGCGCCTCCCTGAACCCACGAGACTTGGGAAAAGGAGGAGCTATGTGTATCATTTGTTTGACCAGTCACATAAGGGGCCTTTCCGCCCCACGAGACTTGTGAATAGAGGAAGTTGTGCGATCTACATTATTTCTGTGATCAGTCACAGGGATGCCTTCACGTCCTCACGAGACTTTGGAAAATGGGAATGTATGTGATCTACATTATTTTTCATGAACAGTCACAGTGGTGATTTCCCACCCCTACGAGACTGGAGTAAAGGCGGAGGTATATTATCTACATTATTTCTATGACCAGTCACAGGAATAATATTCCACACCCACGAGACTTGGAAAAAGGGGGAGGTAAGGGATATACATTATTTGTGTGATCAGTCACAGGGATGCATTCCTGAACCCACGAGACTTGGGAAAAGGAGGAGCTATGTGTATAATTTGTTTGACCAGACACATAAGGGGCCTTTCCGCCCCACGAGACTTGTGAATAGAAGAAGTTATGCGATCTAAATTATTTCTGTGATCAGTCACAGGGATGCCTTCACGCCCTCACGAGACTTTGGAAAATGGGAATGTATGTGATATACATTATTTCCATGACCAGTCAAGATGGTGACTTCCCACCCCTACGAGACTGGAGTAAAGGCGGAGGTATTTGATCTACATGATTTCTATGACCAATCACAGGAATAATATTCCACACCCACGAGACTTGGGAGAAGGGGGAGGTAAGGGATATGCATTATTTGTGTGATCAGTCACAGGGATGCATTCCTGAACCCACGAGACTTGGGAAAAGGAGGAGCTATGTATGTCATTTGTTTGACCAGTCACATAAGGGGCCTTTCCGCCCCACGAGACTTGTGAATAGAAGAAGTTATGCGATCTACATTATTTCTGTGATCAGTCACAGAGATGCCTTCACGCCCTCACGAGACTTTGGAAAATGGGAAGGTATGTGATCTACATTATTTCCATGACCAGTCACAGCGGTGACTTCCCACCCCTACGAGACTGGAGTAAAGGGGGAGGTATTTGATCTACATTATTTCTGTAAAGAGTCACAGGGATGCATCAACGCCTTCACGAGACTTGGGAAAGAGGAAGTTATGCGATCTACATTATTTCTGTGATCAGTCACAGGGATGCCTTCACGTCCTCACGAAACTTTGGAAAAGGAGCAGGTATGAAATACACATTATTTCTGCGATCAGTCACAAGGTCGCCTTCCTGGACCCACGAGACTTGGGAAATGGGGAAGGTATGTGACATACAGTATTTCTGTAATAAGCCACAAGGCTTATTACGCTCCCAAGGAACTTGGGAAAAGAGGAAGAGGTATGTGATCTACATTATTTCTCTAATCAGTCACAGGAATGCATCCATGCCCCCACGAGACTTGGGAAAAGGGGAAGGTATGTCAACTACATTATTTCCATGATCACTCACAGGGGTGATATCCCACTCCTACGAGACTTGTAAAAAGGGAGAGATATGAGCTGAAGTATTTCTGTGATCAGTCACAGGGTTGCCTCCACGCCTCTAAGAGACTTGGTGAAGGGGAAAGTATGTGACCTACATTATTTCTATGACCAGTCACAGGGATGAATTCCTGCCCCCACGAGACTTGGTAAAAGGGAAAGGTAATTTACCTGCATTATTTTCATGATCAGTCACAGCGGTGACTCCCACTCACCATGAGCTTTGGAAATGAGGATTATATCTGACCTACTTTATGTAAGGAATTTTTTTTTTTTTTTTACTAAGAAATCTTCTTTAGTCTAAAAGTCAACATTTTCTTGAAAATTCCTCTCATTGGTTGAAAATTAACTCAATCTATTGAAAATTCAACGATTTAGGTGAATATTCATCTTTTATGGTTGAAAACTTAATAATTTGGTTGAAAATACTGTTTGGTTATGAATAAATCTGTTTCGGTTGAAGTTTCAAATTTTTTGTTGAAAATTCTGTATTTTTATGTTCAGTTAAAACTGTTTTTTATTTGAAATATATATCTTCATTGCGTAAATTATCAACTATGATATTTTTCATCAGAATCAGTCTTTTTAAATTTGAAACTAAATAACGTGGTTGAATGTTCTTTTTTATGGTAGAAAATTCAACTATTAAGTTTTTCTTAGTTTCGGAAATTGCGAATCGGAATTTCAAGCCCTACTTTTGCAGTCAACTGATTTTAATTTTAAAATTAGTTTGATTATCATTTTCAAGGACTTGTAAAGCATTGACAACAAAATGATTTATGGTAGTCGTAACTTAGAACTGTGTTTTTAATTAGAATAATGGTCATCGACATTATAAAACAGATATTTAGCATCACTTCTGAATTCCCGGAAGTGCATAATTCCTGGGATTCAGGTTGCAACGGATTTTCTACGCATTCCAGTCGGAGAGAGGAGCAGCCAACCAATTATAAGGTCCGCCTCTCCCCCACTTGTATGCGCGCGCGAGATCCTTTGCTAGTTTTTGAAATCGCCGAAAAATGACAGTAATTAAGCAAACCATACATCACATGACCAAGCATATGAAGCATTAAAAGCGATCTTTAAGCGTTAAAGAACAATAAAGCAAAGATAAAAATATTGAGTATAACAAAGACTAGCGATTTTCCTAATTTTTGTCCACAGAAAGGAGTAAAATTTATATTTGATACATTATTTTTGGGATGACTAGCCATACACTTCGTTCTTTTTCACGTTCCCCTCCTGATCCCCTCCTAATCCATTTTTGGAGAATTTTCCTATTTTACCCTGTTTTGAAGAAACTTTTCCATCTCCACTATTAAATCTTTGATGAGAATTAATACTTTTCGGTTGAAAATTCAACTAATTGGTTAAAAATGGACCTACTCTGTTGAAAATTTATCGTAATCGTAAAAAATTTAGGTATTTTGTGCAAAATTTGTTCTTTCTTAGTTGAAAATTATTTTTCTTTTGTGAAAATTCAACTTCCACATAACTAGTTAAAAACTGATCGTTTTTCTATTTGGAATTCAAACTAGTGTTTACAAATCATAGTGATTTATTGAAGACTCGTCTTCTTTTTAATAAATTTAGTTTTGTGAATTGAAAATTAAACTGTTTGGTTGAATCTTGAAGTACTTTATTTAGTAGTCGTTTTATTAGTTGAAAATCCACCTCTTTTGTTGAAAATTAGCTATTTTCCTGCAAATTTTATCATTCCATTTTTGGTTAAAATTTGATTGTTTTTAGTTCAAAATTCATCTATTTGGTTGGAAATGAACTTTTTGTTAAGAATCCATATTTTCAGGAAAAAATTTAAACTGATTGATAGAAAAATGGTCTTTTGTTCATTTCTTAAACTCGTTACTTCAGATGAAAATTAAAATTTTTTTCGAGAATTCAATTACTCTGTTGAAAATTTATCCAGTTTTCCTAAAATTCAACTGTTTTTTAAACATTCTTTGACTTGAAAATTCAACTGTTTGGTTTTGAATAAAGATGAACTTTATAGTTGAAATTCATATCTTCAGGCTGAGAGTTCAACTTTTTCCTTAGGAATTAGTTTTTTTTTTCGGTTTAAAAATCCAATAATTTAGTTGAATATTTATCTCATTCTGTTGGCAATGCAACTGTCTGTTAAATTTTTTTTTCAAAACTCGTTAATTCAGTTGAAAATCCATTAATATGTGGAAAAGTATATTGCTTTGTTGAAAATGTATCCATTTTTCCGAAAACTGAACTGTTTTGTTTAGTATTCTCTGACTAGAAAATTGAACAATTTGTTTTTAAATTAATTTTTCATGATGGGAAATTCATATTTTTGGTTAAATTGGACTGATTTGATTCAAAGATTGAATCCTTTCTCGATTAAAATATTACCTTTTATGTTTTTTGTTGAGAATGAAACTTTTCCAGTGAAAGATCAACAACGGGTCGGAAGTTGGACTTTTTTATTCAAAATTCATTTATATTCTTCAAGATTCGGCACTTGAGTTCGAGATTCAATTGTTCTGTTGAATGTTTAATTGTATGTTGAAAAACTCAACTAGTGTCTCGAAAACTTTTATTTGTTCGTCGAACTCCATGTTTTCGAATTTGAAAATTGAAATATTTTGTTGGGAATAAAATTATTCTCTTAAATATTTGTCTTTTCCGAAAAAACCTTTTTTGGTTTCAAATTGAAAGTTCAACTTTTCCTAAAATGAATCTTATTTCTGACTTACAAAAGATTCAACTGTTTTTGGTTGGAGTTGAATCTTTTTTGTTTCAAAATTCGACGATAAGGTTAGACAAATTTTGTTTGCAGCTTTTGAATTCCATTCTTCCGCTTGAAAGTTAAACTATTTGTAAAAAAAATCATTTTTCTTGGTTGAAATTCATATTTTTGGTTTTGAAAGTAAATTTGTTTATAAATTTTTTTATAGTTTGAACTCTTAGTCTTCCTTCGAAATTTAATCTCTTGGTAAAAAATTCCAAAATCTAAAAAAATGCAGTATATTTTCAATTAAAATCTCGAGCTTTTCATAGTGAAGCAATTTTGTATGTTTTTATTTTTATTTTAGGCGTATATCAAACGAAAATAAAAAAATTTCTTGACGTAAAGGGGAGAGGGGTTTTGGTATTTGTGACGTCATGCCGGGGATTCAAGCTTTGTGTCATAATCTGTGATGAAGAAGGAGAGGGGTGAAAAAAGTGTTCAAAATAGCGTGACGCAGTTTTTGAACGGTTTGTTACAAACTGAGAAATAATTATTTTCATTTATTTCATTTTTTCTTCATTATTCAATAATTCATTGAATGCCGCTTCTGCAAAATATGAAGATGCTGGGAAGAAAATATTAGTTACAATTATACAAGTGACGACAACGAAGTACAGAATAATTTCTAAGCGACCCAATAAAACAATACGTGCATAATGTAAGCATTCCGGAAGCAAATTCAACCTAAAGGGAAATTTTGGAAATAAAAGGAAAAGGTGATTTGAAAAAATTGCTTCTGGACTTCTACTCTGAATTAAAACCAAATTTATTTGAAAGAAATTAATTTGATTTTTAAATAGAAATAAATTTAAATCAGGAAGAAGCAAAATTTTCAAGTAGATGCGAACCAATGAAAGCAAAACGAACCGAATCGACCTCCATAATAAATGCAGCTGACAAAAAAATATTTTTTTTCAACCAAAATCAGTTTTGGACTCAGAAAGAATTGTTCCATGCAATATTTTCCTTAAAAGTCTAGTAAATTTATTATACTGGAAAGATTATCTATTTCCATTTTCTTGAAATCCCATTTTTCTGAGAGTACTAACTTATCTTATCAACATTTTCCAACAATTCGTCTTCCGTTTTCATATTTTCATTCTTAGTAAAAAATAACGGAATAAGTCAAGCTTTTTTCATAGCAGTAAATGATATTTAGATCTACGTTGAAGGTTCATTTAAGCAAAAATATTCAGGTCATGAAAAATGAAAAAAGTCGTATTTTTCTCTTAGAAAGCGACGCCAAGACGCAAACGTTGGCCGAGCAATTTTTCATCTACAATGGATATCTTGGACTAAAAAGCATAAATAAAATTTAATATAGGCATTTATAAAGCGAAATTGAGGATAAAAGCTTGGCCATTGGCCCAAAATCTTGATTAAACCGAGGTAACATGAACCTCTTTTAAAAATGGACGATCTTTCTAGAGACCTAAGATTTTTGGTTTGATAGGATAAACAAAATTCTATAGGCTAAACATTCTTTGATACATGAAGCTTTCAAAAAAAATTTTTTAATCGTACGAGACTAAAGCATTTCCGAAATTTAAAATTGGAAACAAGAAATTTTGAATATTTTGTAATTAGAGAACGCTTTATCAAAATAAAAGCATCAGAACTACGATTTACATTCCATTGAAATCGGAATGAAGAAAAAGTAATCAGAAAGATATTTTTTCATATGAATATTCAAATTTTGTAATTTGAAAGATCTACACATCATTTTTGAATTCTGATAACATTGGAAAATAATACCTATTTAATTTAAAGGATACCGAGTCGACTATTTCCAGATTTCACATAATTCAAAACTTGAACGATTTTACGTATACATTATATACAATTATATACAATTAGTATAATTTCTTTCAAATTCGGAAGTTTTCAAACTTTTATGCTTCCAATTTTTGAAGTTTTTTAAAAGTATTTCTAAATGCCTTTCGAATTCAAAGAATCGGAAATTCAACAATATAATAATTTTCGAGCTACAATTCAAAAAATAAGAATTCTTTCAAATGTAATCGATCGCAAATTCTCAATTTTTCGACATTATAAATTCAAAATAGAATTCTTTTCCAGTGAAAAAAAATTTTTTGAGCAAATTTCATTGTTGTTGAAAATGCAACTGATTATTTAAGAAATGTACCTTTTTCAAATAAAAAATGCAATGATTTGATTGGAAATTCATGTATTTTGTTGAAAACTCGTAATTTTTGGTAGAAAAATTAATCCTAATGCTTGAAACTCTAATCTTCTCAATAGAAAATCTTTTTTTTTTGGTAACGAATTCAGCTATTTGGTTGAAGATTGATCATTTTAGTTACAAATTTTCTTTTTTGGTTAGAATTAAGTTTTGTTGGAAATTCGTCTTATTTGATTGAGTTCAACTGTTATTGACTTGAAATTAAAATCATTTTTGATTGAAAATTCAACTATTTGTATATATATTTTTTTGGAGTCAACATCATTTTCTTAAGTGACAATTTAATTTTTAAATTCTTGGTTGAAATTTTAATTGTTGATGAGAATTAGGCCGTTCAATTATAATTTTTTGTTTTCAATGGAAACTTAACTATGAAGTTAAATATTCATGAATTTCTCAAAAAATCGTCTTTCTCAAAAAAACTTCATTTTTGTTAGAAAATTGAACTGTTTTATTGGAAAATTGATTTTTTCTTGACTTGAAATAATTTTTTTCTTACAATTTGAGTTGTATATTTTGAAATGAAAATTTTAATGTTGTTGAAAATCCAACTTATTAGCTTGAAAATTTATATTTCCTTAATAAAATTTCAACGATCTGGTTCGAAATTCATGTATTTTATTCAAAATCGGATGATTTTTGCGCATTTCCATCAGCATCTGGGAGCGGAAACTGCACGATTTTGGGGAGAATTTATTGTGAGCCGCCTGACCGAAATACGCTGAAATCGAGAAATCGCGCATGTCAAATGATGAAATTCCCTCTCCATTTTCACTCTGTCATATCAGATATAGGGAGTCGATGTTTTTGGTACGGTACATTGTCGTACGAAAATGCGCAAAACCGCCGACCTTGAATAAAGTATCGTGTGTCATACGACGGAAAACGTTTCACGAACTAGTACAGAAAACATCGGCCTCGTCGCGTGAAACACATGTTTTCCGTCTGATGACACAATATAATATTGTTGAAAACTCGTATTTTTTGGTAGGAAAGTCATCTTCTTGCTTGAAACTTTATCCTTTTTCGGAGTAAAATTAATATCTTAGTGAATGAGTTTGAATTTTTATTTTTAAAATTCGATTTTCTGCTCGACAAATAATTTGTTCTTCAACTAAGAATTTAGCAATTTCATTTTTGACTGAAAGTTCGTCTATTTGGCATGAAATTCTTTTTAGTAGTTGGAAATGTTTATTTTTCGAAAAAAAGTTGATTTTTACCCAGAAATTCAACCTTTCTTGGTTTTTCATTTAACTGGAAGGAGTTGTAGATTTTAACTCGATTTTTGGACATTGAAAAGGGATTTGATTTTGTTTATTTTCCAATTTAAATATTTAAAATTTTCTTTTTAAAAAAGTAACCGAGGAAAAGTTATCCATGACTGGTTAAAAGTGTGGAAAAGTTGACTATTTTCCAAATAAAATAGTTTCTCGTACATTTTTTCCAAAAAGTGCAGGAAAACGGCGATACTCCTTGCCTGTAATAGGTGCGCAAAGTGCCATATTCCCGTACAGTTTAGCATGCAGGAATATTTCGGAACGGTAAACTGTGCGGGAATACTATATTCCCGCACGCTAATCCCACAGCCGAGGAATCTGGCACTATTCCCACACTTTGGAGACACGGAATGTCACAATTTTCATGCATGTATTGCAAAATAGTATTAAAAATGGAAAAAAAGAAGAAAAAATGGAATAACACATAGATCTCTTGCAGGCCACGTAGGTATAAGCCTATCGTAGATGGAGTGAAACCTACTTCGATCCAGAGATTTGTAAAGCCCACCTCGGCCATTTTTGACTTTGCATATTCGATTCGTATTGCTCCCCGGTCGGAGGAGACCAGAAGGGATCCTTGGAGAGTGGCCATTGCTTGGGCCGCGTAGCGAACGTCTTGATATTCGACAAAGGCCACTGGCGAGCCTCCCTTCGTGTGCATACGAAGCCGACAGAAACCAGGAAAACTGTGCATAAACAAGAGAAGCGTACAATACGTGCTCTAGTCTAGTTAGTCTAGGGAAAAAAATAGTTAGGCTAGGTAGTTTTTGTTAGTGGGTTAAAAGGTAAAAAAGGAAAAACGTACACCGTTAAAAATACCATTCAACTCTAAACACCTCCACCCGGGATTGTAAAGGACGAGAAAATAAAATCAAAAATTTGGTAGAGTATAGGCCAAGCCTGGGCAGGGCTGGGTAAATTTGCGCATATAACAGATGTTGGCGTCCCCACTACTGATGCTCTTACCCTCTTCGCGATATGGTGAGAGAAGACAAGGTGTCACAAGGCGCAGCTTTTTCGCCAGGCAATAGAAAAGTGGCTGAACGGTCCTCCATTTTCAAGCGCGATATTCAAAGCATTTGGAAGATCAATTTTTGTTGTTGAGTGTTTATCAATACTTTTTCATGAGAAAAGTTCATATATTGTAAATATGAGTAGAAAGTATCGACTTGCAAATTCATTTATAAAAAATGACAATGATATCAGTACTAGAATATAAAGGGATGTGGGAATTTTGTTTTTGTTATTATGGTAATTGCAACTCGCATAAATATTCTTTTTTTTGCATGTTCGCGTTATTGCGAAATCTATACGCATTCCACATTAATGAAGTGTTTCATTTACTTCATTAACGTGTAGACAAAATATAATGTGGAATGTAAATATACGATGAATAATTTCTCTTACATACTAAGTTGCTCATCATAGCGATATATTTTGATTTTCTTTACATTTTTCTACATCTATTTACCTCATTCAACAGAAAATTCACCAGTCACAAGGTTTCGACCAATTTGTAGTTCAACAGAGGTTATGTTCTGTATTTCTAGGTTCCGCGGTTTCTTCCAAAATAACGTATTCCACGAATTTAGATATTTCAAATATAATACAGCATGCAATCATTCTTTCGCGTTTCTTCAGAACTTGTGCAAAACTTACAAACTTGTTTCATGAATAAATGTATTGTTAACTAAACAAAAAGCGCACAAACGCATACGTAGTTACTATATATGAGCAATATGGCCGGCCCATTAGCCACTTTTAAAACCTGCGCAGCACCCTTTGTAAACTCGTCACGAATCGCGGGACCTTTCTTACCTCGTGAGCAACGCAGGAGCACCTTTAGTGGGGACGCCAACATCTGGTTGCAGTTATGCAGTATCAAGCAGACTGATACTTAAAAGTAACCCTTTGCTTTTTCTAAATAGATTTTTTTCGTGATTGTGAGATTTTAACTAGACTCACACAAACCATTATCAGACCATTACAAAGTATAAAATGAAAAAAGTATACAAAAATCAGGATGGGCATTTTTTGGGGTCCGAATTTGAAAATCAAATTTTGTTAAACAAAATAAATGAGCATGAAGAATCTGCTGGAGTTAATTGGGACCTAAAAATTAATATTAATAAATCGAATTGAACGTTTTACGAAAAAAACTAATTTTAACCTTTTCAATTAATGTTATACCTCAAGTTTTGTTTTAAGAATATATTTAGGGTGACCAGACGTCCTTCTTTTGATTGCCCGTCATCCTGTCCTCCTAAACTTCGCAAAATCGTCAAAACGTCTTCCTTTACGATCCAAAAATGGAATTTCCTTATAATTTACTCTGCGATACCTTTATTCAGTTTTTTGATTATGCAGAAAATGGGGATGGAGATATCGCAATTCAAAATTTCGCGCGCGAAAGAATCCATCAGACTTTTTATTGGTCTGGAATAATTATACGAGAATTCCGACATTCTATTAGTGCTCGATAAATATCAAGTTCGTGTGTGTTTGTTTGTCAGTTCAGTGTGTGTTTGACAATGGTCATCATTGTTCTGCGTCAAAAGCCGGCGAAAAATAATCAATTAATCGTTATTCGGCCATCGCAATAAAAAATTTTTCGCCATGCCGAAAAGAAAATGTACCTTTTTGTCTCCAAATCGTGATGAAAGTTCGTACTCCAAAATTTTAAGAATTGCAAATTTCTTTTTCTCGCAATACCCGGACACAATGCGCATTGTGAAAGGTCCTTTTCTCTAATCAAGACGCAGTAGACCGATGAAAGGAACCAATTATCTGTTCCAACTCTTCGTTCACTTATTTCTATCAAATTAATTTATTTACTTGACTCACTTGCTGCTCCAAATCGCAGGGTCCGAAAAATATTGTAAATGAACTACTTATTAGATGTATCCTGTATGAAATTTAAAAAAAAAAATTGAAAAATTTGCCGATTCTGGAATTATTATCGGGGGGGGGGCATGCCCTCCTTTTCCCTCCTGAGCACCTGGTCACCCTCATGTATTATCTACAAGTGCACTTTCTATACAGTATATACAGTTACACACATTTTTAACGGTGTACTCAGAAAACAATGCTGCACATTTATCCAAGAGAAAAACTTCATATATATTAATAAACAAATTGAGAATAAATTAATTCGAATGCAATAACTAATTTTTAAATTTCAGAAGAAAAAAGTGCAACACTGCCGCTGAAAAAATTTGCAAAGATGGTTTTAGCAATGAATCGTGAGAATGAATCCAAATGTGATTTTTGGGTCAGGAGAATGAAAATTGAGAAACGAGATCCACCTCTGGCATTTGACAGTCTGCCACGTGACCAATTGCATGGTTTACATTCGAACGCTTTATAATTCGGTAAACCTAAATATTGTGTTAGAATTTGAGAAAATAATTCAGAATATATAAGGGTACGTCTGTGTGGTCCATTTGAGATTTTATTCTGTGCAAAAAGTGCAGTTCGATCAATTTATATTTTGAGATGTAACTGAGAACAGGGCTTTAGAGCCCTAAATAAAATGGAATCGAGTAGATTTGGTTTCTTCAACAAGATATGAAATATGATAGGCTAGACAGGCGTGCCTCTAAATATTTTAAACTATTTTCTCAAATTCAAGAACAATAAATCCATTTTTCTAATTATAAAGCTACTGGATACATTTTTGAAAAAAAGATTAATTTTTTCTATTTACCAATGAAAATTCAAACAAAAAAATTCCAAAGATGCCATTTTGTGGCATTTCATCCAATTGATGCGAAGGTACACAAAATTAGTGGAAAAACTAGTTTTAAATTATTTCCAGTAGTATCATATAATAAAAAAATATTTTACATTCTTCATAAACAAATTTATCAACCAACGTTAGATTTTTAGTAAAAAAGGTACATAGCTACTTTAGATGTGTGTTTTTAGGTTGAAATCTGAAGAAAAAAAAATTCAATATGACTTATGGAAAAATAGAGACCATTTGTTAATTATTTAAACAAATTTTATTTGAATATGCATAAACTCGTCACATGCCAATAGATTTGTTTTGTTTTTTTTTTCAACAGAAAGGCCAATAAATATCTTGCTTATAGCTTTTTCGTGCGGTTCTTTGATTCCAGACAATAAGTGTTATTTGTTTATGCAAAATTAATTTACAAATACATTATATTGTAATTTTTTTTCAAAAGAGATTCGTTCATTTTTCAAATAAATTTCAGATATGTTAAAAATACCTTTTGATAGGATACTCGGTTATAAAAAAGAAATTCTATTTGTTTGAACAAATTGAATAAAGGAATTAATTGTTTTGCCATCTTTCAACCTATAGATTTCGTTTTTCTTTTAGAGAAATGAATTTTTGATTTGTTGCTAGCAGCCCTCTATAATTGTATTTTATTAATACAGAACAATTAGTGATTTTTGTTGAAAATGTAATAAACAAATGCATAATTTGGTCATGTTTTCCTAGATAAATTAAGTTCTCTCAACAAAATCAGTTAATGGTGTATAACCAATTGGTCTTTACTGTGATATTTTGCTGTTAGACAACAATTCATAACTTTCAAACAAAATTATTAAACAAATGAATCTGAGGGTGCATAGGATAAGAATAAGAAACACAATTTTATTTGGAGAAACATGAACGAACTGAGAGTTCTTTATACATTGTTCATTATTTCGACTGATTTTTATAAATAATTGTAAAAATGATAAACTTGTCCTGCCGAATATTACAGTATCATAACAGAGATCCATTTTCTTAAAATTGTAGTCGATCCTATGAGAACAATATAATATTTCCATTGAAAAACATTGAGATTTTTTTATTAAATTTGTTTAAAAATGATGAATTTTTTTCTAACAGATACATATCACAGTAAGGGCCATTTAATTGATTCAGTTGAAGAAACTAAATTTATTTACTAAAACATGGCCAAATTATGTATTTGTTTGTTACATTTTTAACAACAATCACTAACTGTTTTGTATTAATAAAAAATAACTATATATAGAGCTCTTAACAAGAGATCAGGAAATATTTTCTCTGAAAAAAACGATATCTATGTGTTGAAAAATAGATATTATAAAGATATTATAAAGAATGTGAACAATTTTTCAAATATCCGATACTGCTGGATATCATTCAAGACAAGTTGTCTTACTAATTGTGAGTATTTCCGCATAGATTGGATGAGTTTTCACAAAACGGTACCTTCGGATTTTTAAATTTTTGAATTTTTATTGTTAAATAAAGAAAAGTAATGAGACAACTTTTTCAAAAATATGCTTTGACAACTTTGTTGGAATTCGCATTAGCTTCAATTTAAGAAAGGAATCAAAATCGGTCGAATAGTTGGGGCTGGAAGTTAATTTGCCCACGAACTCATTTGGCCCCTTGTGTGTGAGGTTATTAAATTAATGTAAATACTAGTAATCATAATAATTGATATAAATTAATAAATTTATTCGTCTCTCATATTATCAAAATTTTTTTTGTGAAAACTATACTTCATCACATTTTTCATTGAGAATTTGTCTTTTTCGATTGGAAATGCAACTTTCTGGTAAAAATTGATCTTTTCAGTTAATACTGAACGATTGGGTCAAAAGTTTCACTCTTATGTTGATAATTTAAATCTTTTCAGCTAAAATATAACCTTTTTAATCGAAAATTGAATCGATGGAAAGCAGAACCGAGCGAGCACTCGACTTAGTAGGAAAGGGAGGGGATGCTGCTACGAAACGGAGGGGAACTTCGGTGTCGAATATTTTTAATAAGAATTTGCGAAATTGACCATTTTTGTAAGTCAATTAGGGAGTTTTTCAGAAATTTTGATAATAATCGATTGATTATTACAACAATTACATCAATAAATAAACGAACGCGTCGCTGCGGTAGAACAAGACGAGCCTGAATGACTGATTTCGGGAAATGCTTCACAACTAACATAAAAAATGTCATTCGATTGTAGCAAATGAGTCGTAAGTTATTAGTTTTTCTACTAAAAGTTTCAAAAATCTTTAGTAATAAAAATAATGAAAACTGCGGTTTTTTGAAAAACGGATTTTTCCAATCGTTGTCACTTTTTCAAAAATCACCGAAAATTCATGGGCCCAGTTGACGTGGCCTGACTCACATATATTATAATTTGAGTTTTGAATATGTTTGAAATAATTAGAAATATTTTCAATATGATACTCTCTTTTTCGATAAGGAATATGTAACACATATATATTTCATAAACCATTGGAAGCTAATTATTTTGATACTCATTACGCGAAAATAAAAATATGGAATGATAAGAAACTTTTATTCCATTAAGAATATATTTACCATATCTTTTGCCTTTTTTGCAACATTTGCTTTCCTCAAGTTTTCATTTCTTGATCTCTTCCGCCCGATTCGACTACTTTTTGCATCTGCCATCTTATTCACAGCATTAACTCTTTAATAAATAGTATCTAAATGAATTCCTTTATCAACAACTAATTTCAAAAAAATTGAAAGATTTGAATATGTTTTTGGACGAATTGTCTACAAATGGAATGAATCCATCTCATTTCTAACGTGTCAATGAAGAGACTATAATGGAACTGTCTGTTCTCGGAAATTCTCAAAACGATCCCGAAAAAAGTGCACAATGTTGGTAGAATAAAGGAGTTACCGACTAACAAAATAAGCCTTGAAAAGTGACGCGCATTTCAACGGCTACTACGTCTATTCAAGTACATATATTATACGGTTTATATATTATATATCGATAATATTTTTAGGGTAGAAGGATGATTAATGAAGATTTGGTCAACTAAATGGTTGTTTTATTATCCCGAAATCAGTCATTCAGGCTCGTTTTGTTCTACCGCAGCGACACGTTCGTTCATTTATTGAAGTAATTGTTGTAATAATCAATCGATTATTATCAAAATTTCTGAAAAACTCCTTCATTGACTTAAAAAAAGACTGAAGAGTTTCGTGTTCAAATTTTATTGAAGAATCTCTTGTAGTTTCGAAGATATCGCGAGTTTAGTTTTGAAAAACGTATTAAAAATATTCGATACCGGCGTTCGTCTCTCCCGTTTCGTAGCAGCGTCCCCTCTCTTTCCTACTTGGTCGAGCGCTCGCTCGGTTCTGCTTTCCATCGATTCAATTTCCATATTTTGTATGAAATTCCACCATTCTGTCAAAGATGAAATATTTTTACTGGGAATATTAGGAATTCAACGCGTTTCAAAATGAGTTTTTGCAGTTGAAAATTTGAAAGATTCTAGGCCCCGTTTTTCAATAATGTGGTAAATTGGGTCCACATTCTCGATTTTAGGGATTTCTCAAATTTGAGGACGAAAAAGAGGGGGAAAAGAGATTATATATAAAAGAGGAGGGACCGTGATCCTTGCAATTTCTTTGTTATATTCTCCAGAACAAACTTTGGAAAATAGTTTTACAATATTTCATAACTGTAAAATAATTGTCAGAATAGAAAAATTGAGCAGACAGGAAATAAGATAATCCTAAATGAAATTTAATAGAAGGAAGCATGTTGTGAATAAGAAAAATTCTTGTCAGAGGTTGATCCGTTTCAATCACAATAGCGAGTATGGGTATTATCGTTTTGGTATCGCTATCGATATCGATGGTGGTATGGTTATATGGGTATAGGTATTATGTACATATTCTAGTGTGCTTAACGCATACAACTACATAAATGGCGATGATTAGCGCATATTGGTGAGTGGCTTGTTTTAGCAGTGCTAAACCAACAAGTGGACAAAAGGAAATATTAGTAGACAGTCACACGTACAGCCATTTGCAGGTACATTTGGTTTTTAATAAAAAACATACTGTATTTTATTTTCATGGATTAAAAACTGAATGAAATTTTCTGCAAAAAAAAAAAAAATGGATCGTCTTCAAACTGCACTGGGATTCGAACCCAAGACCTTTTTTTGCCGGACGAATCTAGTGGCTAGACTGCTAGTTAGAGCAGTCGTCCGGCTAATAAAAGGATCTGAAAATTTCGATCTTGTCCTAATGACGTAGAAATATTTTTTAGGCTCCGAATGGTTAATGAGTTTGGTGCGGTAGATTTCCAGTTTACGGATGGCGAAATGAGATTTTCTGTTAAAAACTGATCATAACCATTGAAATGAGATTCTCAGATAAAAATTGTAGATCAGAAACTGTAGCCATTTATGATAATTTGTTTCATTTTCAAATTCCGATAAAGATACAAAGTTGGAGTGCTAATTTCTAATGTCCCTAGTATTCCTCTTTTTAGTTGGAATTCCACCAAACAAACAAATTAATTTCCAACAAATAAAATCAAATTGCAACCATATAATTCAATCTTAAACCAAAAAAGATGAATTTTAAACAGTAACTTTAAACAGTAATTTTAAACAAATAAAGTAATTGAATTTTTACCTGGAGGAGACAATTTTCAATGAAACGGTTGAATTTTCAACGAACGAACACAGTAATCCTAGGCGAAACAGTAAAGCTAACAACCAAATAGATGAAATTTCAACCGAAAAGAATTAATTCTCATTATAATAGCTGAATTTTCAAACCTTCAGTCAAGAGAGATAAATTTGCAACAAAACAGCTGAAATTGATTTCGTAACAAACAGTTGCATTTAGAACCAAATTGTTGAGCTTGGAACCAGATAATCCAATTTGTAACTAAAAGAAATGAATTATTGAGAAAAATTTCATCTTCGTTCAATAAAGATAGATTTTTCAAACAAAAAGGTAAATTCAAACCAAATATCAGAATTTTCTACAAGAATAATACAATTTATAACGTGATAGTTGAATTTTCTACAATAGAACTTACACCAAAAACAGTTGAATTCTCATCGGATTAGTTGAATTTTTACATTCTCATCATTTATGATTGAGAAAGTATTAGAATCGTCTGAAATTTCACATCTTGAATTTTCA
>WSXT02000006.1:3214998-3228029 GCA_011762715.2 Neuroterus valhalla
TTGCACGCATTCAGGACTTCCATTTACTTGAGCCAAGTAAAATTTACTTGGAACAAGTATTCTTTTTTCTCAGTGTATAAATTACGGAGCTCTTATAGCATAAGTGAAGTTCATTTATTCAGCTTTGTGATAAGTTTCCAGGAAAAATGACTTTATACGCCAGCGAAAAGTTTTTGTTAATATTTTAAGTTGTTCAAATTCCATCACTCCAATTTTTACGCGTCAGGAGTAACTAGAAAATACCTATAAAAGTTAACATGGTCATATGATTCTACTATGGACAGGGATGGGTAAGTATTTGCGGTCAGACGACGATTGGAGGTGAGGGCTGGCGCTGCCGTCGGATTTTACGCATATTCTAGTGGCAAGCACGCCCGCTGTGATCGGTGGCGGCCGCATCAACTAGAATTATCTCTATAAGAATTAGCACGTAACTACACGCCGAAATGAGGGCGCCACGAGCGCGGCTCACAGCGAATAATACGTCACGTATATTATATGGTAAACTACGTCTAGTACTACGTACGACTATATTACGTGTTCAGTTTCCTACTGTTGTATTCTAAATTTGATTTCGTGACCCGATTAAAATTGACGTGACGTAAAATTGAGCAATTAATTTGGTTATTCGTCATTGTCGACCACTTTCTCAAACAATAAGTTTGAAATGTCATGATATACATATTTATTAGACTTTTTTTATCCACACGGAAAGGGAAATGGTGCGTCTGCGCGCTCCGCACTGAGACGGTCGTCTGCTCTGATTTGTGGACGCCACTGATCCCAAGGATCAAGGATTTTCTCGTGATTAAAATAAATAATTGATAAAAATTACACCAAAATATATAAATATTGTATAAATTTTTATTTGAGGCATAAACAAAATTTATAACACATATATTTCAGAATTTGGTTGAAAATCAACTGCTATATGGGAAATAAATGTGTAATAAATTTTGTTTATGCCTTAAATCAAAATTTGAACGGTTTATATATATTTTTGTGCAATTTTTATTAATTATTTACCTTAATTACGAGAAAAGGTTGTAATACTCATTTTGAATTAGCGTGCCAGCTGGCGCCAACTGTGGCCAATGGTCAAGCGTCCGCAACGCAAGCGCAAAGAAAAAGTCGCTAACATTGGGATCAGTGGTGGACGCCTGAATGCCCGTTTTCTCGGCGTGTGGCGCGGCAAGTCAACTCGTTCGTTCACGCGCTCAAGTGATCGGCGGATAATCCGCCGAACCCGAGCTCTCGGACTCCGAGGGAGACGACGGTTTGAAAACGGTCTGAGAGCTCGGCGGATTATCCGCTGAAAGAGTTTGGCGCGCATTCCGACAACACTAGCGCCGTCTTGCTGCCCAAAATAAGCATTCAGGCGTGCACGCATCAGAGCAGATAAAAGGCTCAGTGTGGAGCGCGCAGACGTATCATTTCCCTTTCCGGGCAGAAAGTTCTAAAACATGTCGAATATACGAAATGCAAACATACAAGTACGACCGTTGACCAATCACATGGTATCCTAACCTATAGGAAATGGTTCCTTGTTCCCTTTAGACTTTTGGCGTAAGTCATTTTTTTATCAGCTATATCGTTGCTGTTTGTGAAGTTTGAAGTTATAACTGTAATTTACCTGATATAAAAAGAAAGGAATGAAACGAGGCGTTAGGCCGATGCATAATTCTTGGACTCTTTTTTAGTTCATTTAAAAAGAAATAAAATGTAAAACACGTAGTCTTGTGCTCTAATCAATTCGATACCATGGTGTCCCTCCTCAAAATTTTTAAAAATTCCTTCAAACATTTTTGCTTCAAAAACTTCAAAGAAATCTGAATTCAATTAATTATAAACAGTAAACGGGAATGCAAGAGGTTATGTCTCGTCCGCTATTTTTTATATGTATTGTACATAGTTTTCTACAATTTTCTGCGTACATTACGTCGTTTATGTATTATACAGAGAAAACCTCGAGTTACGCGTAACTTCTTAACCCTGTCCATAGAGAATTCACCAACCTATGAGTTTAAATCATCTTTATCATTTCTCGCAAAAAATGCACTGTAGGAATGTCGCTGATTTCCACAGTATGAAAATAAAAAGCCTCAAGAAATATTCTTACAACAATAATTTGAGATAGAACATACGATTCTAGGGTTGAAAGTATTACAGTTTAATGACCAAGGAACATATATTATTACATGAAATTGCTCTGGGAATATTTTATTAACTTCGAAAAATTACTAACGTACACATTAAAGTTAGTAATTCCTGTTGAAAACTATACTTTTGTTTATTTTTGTTACTTCAATTGATAAGAGCATGAAATTCCGTTTGAAGATGCATTTTTGCCAATGGTAATCATACGAAAACTGTGAATTAGGTTTACTTTCGGCATTTTGCTTTCATTTAATAATATCTACTGTATGATGCCATCAACTGTAAGGAGTTTTACCCTACTTGTGTTGGTGGGGATGTTACTCCAAATATTACAAAAATCTTATCATTAAAAAAATGTTTGAACCTGATTTTTGGCACAACTACCTCAACCACCCTTCCAACTACCCTTAGAACCTTTTACTATCCTAGAAAGATATATTGCTCGAACGTGAAAAATTGACATGCCCTAAGATTTCTAATTCTTCTGAATTTGTATTTTTAATTTGAAGGTTTCCAAACGTAAAATCGATCCAATTTTAAAGTTTAATTTCCAATTTCCTTTAAATTTTGAGCTATCGAATTTGGAATCCTTCAAATTTAAAAGCCTTCAAGTTTAAACACTCTTTACTGTGTTTCCCACCACCAGGCTTGTAAATCTCTATATTCTTGAATATAAAAAACTTCAAAACTCGAACACTTTTCAATTTTGTTACCTTTTAAGTCTGGTTGGCTTTCCAATTCGAATTCTTTCAAATTTGGTTGTCTTTCGAATTCCAATTCCAGTTTCTAAAAATAAACTATTATCAGAATATTGTAATGCACATGAAGAATAAGAGGGACTGAAAAGAATGAGCTATTTTGAATTCGAAGCTTTATCAAATTTATTCCTTATAATTTTGCAAATTCCCTACCCTTCAACCCTTCGAGATTCAAAAGTTTTCCTCAAATATTTTTAAAATCCTAAACTTCTAAAGCTTCAAAATTTGACTTTCTACTTCAAATCTTCTTGGATTCAGAAGTATGTTTAAGGCGTTTGAATAAAAATGCTTTTAAATTCAAAACTTTAATACAAGAATAATTTGTTTTGTTCCTCAAGGCTTCCGAATATAGAAAGTATAAAATTTAAACATATTTAATCCTGAACGCTCTGAATTTTGTATCACTATAGGATTTAAACGCTCAAAAATGAAAATTTTTACAAATTTTCACAATTTGGAATTCGAGTTATGTAAATAAAATAGAAACTTTTACCAGAGTTTTGATGTAAATATGAAACCCAGCAAATGAAAAAAACCGCGATTTCCAATTTCAAGACTTTGGAACCTTGATTCTTCTTGAAATAGAATCAGATTAGAATTTGAAAGCTTCCAATGCTTGAATTTTCCGAACTTTACAATATTGTAAATCGAACGTGTTTTCAAATTTGAAAGCCTTCATATTTCAAAGTTTTTGAAGTGGTAACTTTTCATGGCACGGTGTAAACTCACAAACGAGGAGAACGTCAGACTAACGCGTAACGATAACGCTGAAGGAATGTCATGGGAAGAGCGGACTTCCCTTTTATGACTATACAACTTCCCGTTTCACTTTTTCTTTCTCCCTTCTTTCTTCCTTCCTTTCTTTCTTTGTTACTTTCTTCCATCCTTTCTCTCTTCCTTTCTTTCTTGCTTTCTCTAACCTTTCCATTCTTTCTTCCTTTTTTTCTTTCTTCCTTTCAGCCTTTATTCTTTCCTTTCTCCCTTCTTCTTTGCTTTATTTTTAACTTACTTTCTTCCCTTCTTTCTGTCTTCCTCTCCTCTTTCCTTCATTCCTTTCTTCCTTTATCTCTTCCTTTCTTTTATCCTTTTTTCTGCCTCTCTTCCTTTCATTCTTATTTTCCCCCTTCCAATCTTCCTTCCATTCTTTCATCCCTTCTTTCTTCTTTCATCCCTTCAATTCTTCTATCTTTCCTACCTTTCTTTCTACCTTTTTTCCCTTCTTCTTCTCTTCCTTCCTTTTTCTTTCCGTCTTCATTTCTTTCTTCTTTTCTTTCCTTCTTCTTTTCCTCATTTTTTTCTTTCTTCCTGTCTCCCTTTTCTCCTTCCTTTCTTCCTTCCTTACTTTCTTCCCTTCTTTCTCCATTCGGTTATCCCTTGCTTTCTTACGTCCTTCCTTCCTTTCTTTCATCCATCCTTTCTTTCTTTCTTCCTCCCTTCATTCTTCCTTATTTCTTCCTTTCTTTCTTTCTTAGGTTCTTCTTTTCTTGTTTTTTTCTTTTCTTTCGTACTTCCTTTCTCCCTTTCTTCTTTTTTATTCCTCTTACCCTTTATTCTTTTCTTCCTTTCTATCATTCTTTCTTTCTTTCTTACCCCCTTTCTTCTTATTCTTCTTCTTTTTTTCATAAGAATCTTACGCTTCAAGCGTGTGGTCTAACGCACGCGCTGTTTTTATGTTCGATAAGTTCAAATAAGAACAACTTCAATTATCATCATATTACTTCTGCCGAGCGTCCCACGGCGCCTCACGTTCTTGGAATTGGAGACCTTCAAATTCAAAAGCCCATAAATCATATAGCACCAAAATAGGCAAACGCAAAATTTGAAGGAGTCCACATTTAAAAATAAAAACGGAGATTAAAACTTAAAAAATGAATCACAGTTTATATTGGAGGGCCTTCGGAACTATATTGTTGGAATCTTGAAATTTAGAAGCCTAAAAATTCGGAAGCCTTAGATTATTAAGAAGAATGATTAAAATATTATTTCAAACTTAATAGCTCACAAAATTGAATGCCTTCAGTTTCAAAGCTTTCTGAAATTTGTAAACTATCAAATTTCTCAAAATTTGAACCCTTTCCCCTAATTTGGATTCTTTCAAACCAGAATGTTCTTAGATTCAAATCTGTTCATTTATAGACAAGGGGAAGGTACAGTTTAGGAGAGGAAGTTAGGAAAGGGCCGTAAAGGGAGTTAAAAGGAAGCGGAGGTTTCTGATAAAAAGTGAGGGTAGGTGATGGGGAAGAAATTTAAGGTTATTGTTAGAAAAAAGGTGTGAGGAAAAGAGATGGAAAAGGAAGAGAGAAAAACAAGTGGGGGGGGGGGGGGACGAAGGAATGAAAAACGTAGAGGTTAGGAGGAAAAGTAAGAAAAGGGTAGTGTGATCAAGTGAGAGGTAGTAGAATAAAGAGTATCGAGTGGTGGTGAAGGGGAGTGAGGAGAGAGTAAGTGGCTGTGAGTGGAAGTTATGATAAGAGGGTCATGAAGGGAGTTAAGAGGAAGTGAAGGTTTTTGAAGAGAATTGAGAAAGGGTGATGATAGAGGAAGTGAGAAGGGGTGATGATAGAGGAAGTGAAGGTTGTAGAGGTAAGGCGTGGGCGAGGAGATAAAGAGGCAGGGGATAAGAAGGGAAGTAAGGCGGTAGAAGGTTAGGGTAAGGAAGGTAAGAGGAAGTGTACGGGTTAGGAAGGGAGCTAGAAAAAGAGTATTGAGAGAAGATAAAGGAAAGTGAGAAAAGGGTAATGAGTGGAAGAGAGAAAAAGGAAGTTAGTGACGATGATGGGAAATAACAAAACGGTACTTAGAGGAAGTAAAGGTAAGTGAGAAAAGGATATTTGAGGTTAGTATGGGAAGGTGAGGGGAGGGGGACTGAAGGGAAAGGGAACTGCAAAAAAAATGCTGGAAAACCCTTTTTTTGTAGGCACGTGTCACCTCATTCAACTGTTTTTTCCTGAATGTTTATGGAATCTAAATTGGAAAGGTAAACTCTTGTAATAAATAAACTCTTATCATATTTGTGTTGAAGATGCAGATAAAAGGTATAGTGATGGAAAGTGGATGAAATTGGCCACCTGACTTGTGACGATCTAAATTCTAAATCTAGTGTACGTAAGTGCATTGTTGAGTCTAACCTGTTGAAGATCTCCTTAAGCTCGTGCTCGGAGACGAATTGACCGAGGTTCGCGACGAAGAGAGTGGAGCAGGGAGCATTGCTCACGGCGATGCTTGGTTGAGACGAAGAGGAGCCTACCGGCGACGCCAATGCTGGCGATGGTAGAAAGTGCGGTAACGAGGCGTGTATCGACGTCAACGTAGTAGGATGCGGTAGCGACATTGGAGCCTGAGAAGCAAAAAAATAACATCAAGGATTTTTGTTTTTTCATTGAAAAAGAACTACTACAGTCATTATTTTATTCATTTTTATCTCTCATCAGGGTGTCTACTCAATGGATGATTCTAAGGTACCGGTAATTCGAAGGCAAATTTTCAATTTTCTTTTTCTTAAAGAAAATTTCATATCCTACCCTACAATGCAAATTATAACTATTTTTCTTTACGGAAATTCCCTTTTGGATAATAATTGAGAATGAATTTATTTCAACAAATTCTCTAATTCCCCACTTTCTATTATATTTTATGAATATATTCACACACACACACACACAAACACACACACACACACACACACACACACACACACACACAGCTAAGATTAGTATGAACAAAATTCCCGGCTTTCCCGGTGAGTTAGACACCCTGCTTATGCGTCTTAGAAAATTGCTTACGTAAGGGGCGCGCAAAATAGACGTTTCCTGCTCAGAGACGAAGTAGGCGCAATGTAGCTTTTTGCGCCCGCTTCTTGCCTTACGGCGGAAAACGAAACTTTTAGTTTGCTCCACATGTCCTCAGAGGCAAACTTCAGACGCGGGTTATGGACCAAAAAAATTATCCATTTTTCATTCAACTGAATCCATATTTTTTGGCAATTTTTTTTGGGTGATGGCTCCAAATATTTTAGTCCTCAAGTTTAAAAAAAATTGAAAATTGAAAATATTACCATCAAATTGAAAAAAGGAAAAATGGAATTCGAATCGTATTCAACATAATCCTTGGCTCATTTTTTATTAGCAAAAAATAGCCGTTCGAAGATTATTAAAAAAATTAATTGTTAATTTGAAAGCAAAAACAATTTTTTTTTCAAACTCATATTAAACCCTGACCTGCAGAAAACCCTGTAACTGAAATTCAAGTGAATTCAGGTAAATCTGACGGGCAAAGGATTCAATAAAATTGATTTTTTTTTTATTTTTCAAAATGTTTCCAGTCAGCTCAAGACAATTCAAAAATATGGACAAATTTCATGAAATTCATGGAATTTAGGGCGAATTCGTAAAAACTGGAGGGAACTCAGAAGAATCCAGTTAATCCAGTTAAAAGTTAATCAGAATCCTGACTAAATTTCAAGTTATTTTATTCGGAAAATTCTGTATTATTTGATGAATTTAAGTAAAAGTAGAGGGGATTCAGGAGAATTCAAGAGAATCCCACAGAACTCGATTGGAATTATACGGATTAGAGGAAAATTTATAATAATTCAAATAAAAGGAACAAATTTAAATATTTCCCTTAAAAAGTCTATTGAATTCAAATAGCTGGGAGAGAATAGAGCAAGTGAATTTACGGGATTTCGAGGGAATGAGAAGAGTTGAATGGAATTGATTGAAATGATAAGTTATTTTCAAAAAATTCAATTGAATTGAAAACAATCAAAGAGTGTTAGAAATAATACATGAATTAATTAAATTCGGAGTGAATTCACAAAAATTTAAGGGAATACAAAATAATTTGAAAGAGTTCAGAATAAATTTTATAACGATTCCTGGGAGAATTAGAAAATGATTTCATAGAATCCAAAAAAATGCAGTTGAACTAAAATTAGTTGAAAATTATTTTGAAAATTAATTAAATTCATTTTTGGAGTGAATATAAAAAAAATTCATTGAATTGAGAAGAATCAAATGAGTCCAGGAGAATTCAAGTAAACTCAACAGAATTGAATTTTTTTCAAAATCCAAAATCTTCCATTGAGTTTAGTGAAATAAGCGCAAATTTATGAGAATTCAAGGGAATGGCATTCCAATGATTTCAGGGAAATGGCAGAAGATAGAATTAGTGGATCAATAAGGATTTCAATAAAATAAGAAGAATACGCTTAAATTTCGAAAAATCCAAACCTCAATAAAAAAAAAATTAGTTGAGCAAAAAACAATCGAAAATGATTAAAAACAATTGAATCCATTCAATTGGGAATGAATTTGAAAGAGTTTGAGGAATGCGTAAGAATCTGATGAAATGCCTATAAGAATTCAAAAGAATTGAATTTTCTCCGAAATCAAAAATATTCCATTGACCTTCGTAAAATGAGAGCAAATCTATGAGAATTCAAGGGAAATGCAGAGAATTGGTTGAAATTGAAATTCATGGAAACTGATGAATATTTTTAAGAAATAGAGGATGAATTAATAATAATTTAGATGAACGAAACAAATTCTTTAAAATCCGAAACATTCAACTGATAGCATGAAAATGTCAGTAGACATAATTAGTGAATCAAGAGGGATTTCAAGAAAATAAGAATACGATGGAGATTTGAAAAATCCGAACCTAATTGGAAAAAATTGGTTGAACTAAAAACAATTGAAAACTATTTAAAAAATTAATTGAACTTATTCAATTTCGAGTGAAGTGAATTTGAACGAGCTTGAGAAAATTCGAAAGGATCTGATGGAATCCCTACGAATTCAAGAAGACTTTGAAATATTCCAGGGTTCATTAAAAAAACTAATAATTGAATTGAGAAGAATCAAGTGAATTCGGAAGAATTCAAGTGATTTTACCACAACTGAGTTTTTCTCAAAATCCAAAATATTCCATTGACTTTAGTGAAATAAGCGCAAATTTATGAGAATTCAAGGGAATTGCGGAGACTTTGTTGTCATTAAAATCCACTGAAACTCTTGAATAATTAAAAAAAATTTTGGATGAATAATTCAGATGAACGCAACAAATTCTTTGAAATCCGACAGCATTCAACTGATTTCAGAAAGATAGCAGTGAACAGAATCAGTGAATTTAGAGGAATTTTATGAAAATTAGGAGAATACGAAGGAATTTTCAAGAATCCGAACTTAGGTGAAAAAAAATTAGGACTAAAAAAAAAATTGGAAATTAAAAAAAAATTTATAAGGTTCATTAAATTTGAAGTAAATTTGAAAAATTTTGAGGAAAATCAAAAGAATTCGATGAAACGCCTGAGAATCCAAGGTGAGTTTGAAAACTCCAGGGTTCATTCATAAGAATTGAAGGGACCTGCAGAGAATGAGTTAAAATTAAAATTGATTGCAACTCATAAATATTCAAAAAATTCAAGGTAAATTTAAAATTATTCAGGTAAACGAACAAAATTCAGGGTGAAATTGAAAAAAATCCGAACTTTATATAAAAAAATTTGGTTGCACTGAAAACATTCCAAATTATGTTGAAAATATCTTGAATTTTTTCAATTTGGAATGAATTTAAAGACATCATGGTTCATAAGAAAAAATCCACAAGGTTGAGTAGAATTAGGTGAATTTGAAAGAATACAGGTGAAGTTAAAAGCAATCCAAGATAATTCCAAATATTTCTAAAGAGCTTAGGAGAAATAATAAATAATTCAATAAGAATTCGAAGTGAATTTTTAATTCATTGAAATTTTCTCTCCTAAATTCAAAATATTCCATTGATTCCAGTAAAAGTAGAGTGAATTTAAAAACATTTGAGAGAACTCGAATTCAACTCGAATTCAATATGAATTGGAAATTATTCAAATGGATAAAACGCAATTTCGAGAGTCTACAAAAATTCCACCGAATCCAGATAAATGGGAGTGCATAGAATCACTGAATGGAAATATGAAAAAATTTATTTAGAAATTCTACCTGCATCTAAAAGGAGAACCAACAATCCAACAATAAAATTTGGTCAAACACCCTCGAATGTTTCAATTAGATTTTCAAAGAATAACGAGAAGGCAAACTCCAAAACCCCTTCTTTCTCTTTTTTCTTTCTTCCGTCTCTTTTATTTTTATTATTTCCAAAACACAATGCAATAACATTTGAAATATCTACCAACGTTTCTGTCCTCACTAAACCTCCTTCCCCAGGGAAAAACCATGAGGAACCTGAGATAATTTCACCCCAAGAAAAAAATGAGAAGAGAAAGGGGTTTAAGAGGTTGCCTTCTCATTTCCCATTCCTCTTTTCTAATTTCATTTTTTTATGAAATACCAATAGCGATAGTAGTATTTGAGGGCGTTTGTCCGAATTTGGTCGTTGGATTCCCGGTCCTTTTTTCCATTTTCAGGAATTCCAGATATTAACTTGATTGCTGAAATATAGATATAGATTTGAATATAGAAGTTTTTAAGATGAAAAAAATGGAAATCCAGAAATGATCGCATTTCCGTAAAGTCCAGGCGAATCCCAGAGAATTCTAAGCTAGATCTAAGCTTCTATTCTAATTTATTGAAGGAAAAGGACTCAAGTGATATTTTTCTTTTTACAAAAGTAACTCAAACAACTGAAATGAATGTGGCAGCTCTAAAAATTTCTCCTAGTTAATCAAATTCAAAACATCGGAGTTGGTGAAAATGACTTTCAGCTCTAATCGAGCGGGAATCAGGGTGTCTTGCCGACGGATGAAAACAATAAAATTCCGAATCCTGATGTAGTAGGTACGAGTAAAACCATCATATGTCACTAACGTGCATCGGGGCGCTCGTCGGCGGCTCCAGAGCTTTGTCTGCAGATAGTCAAAGATAGGAACGTACGGGAACCTGAGGATGTAATGCGGGATGAACCAGTGTCGCATGTTGAAGGGTTCCTTGTAATTCACCGGCTGTCGAATAAGCCAAGGGATGATGCCAGAGCTCTGGACCACTCGGGAAGAATGGGCTTCCTAGGGCTGTAAAATACAAATTGATCCTATTATTTCATCTTCTAGAACAAATTATCAACACCAACTCACATTAAATTACATAAAATTACATGAAACTACGTTGAATTACATTAAATTATATCCTTCTACATTAATTAACTTGGCTCAAGGTCACCTTAGGGTACCACCTACTACTTGACTGCTCCGATGACCCTTCCTTTGAGCTGCGTTCGAGTTCGATGCGACTCGGAATGGAACTGCGCTCAACCTGGGGCTTCCTCATACGGGCAAAGAAAAAGGCTCAAGCTTTGAAACCTCCCTCAGCAGGAAGTAATTACAAAACATGAGATTTGTTAATTCTGTAATTAGTAGGTACTTTAGAAATATTAAATTTGAAATCTACGGTTTCTAGCGATTCGAACGATATGTGAGCTTACTTTATAAGTTCAAAATTATACGTGAACTCTGGACATTGTAGATCCTAGACTGCAAAGAACCGTGGAAGGACACGTCAAACTGCAACCGAAATATCAATAAATTAGAATTGATGAAAAATTGAATTCTTATATTTGAGGTAATTTCCTTTCTTGCTTGCAGTTTGACGAGTTGTTTTGCGGGTCTTTGCAGTTCAGAATCTACAATTTTTGTGGTGAGTTAGAAACTAAGCTTAACTAAGCTTTCAACTGGCAAAGGCAATTAGCGTATCGTTGGAATCGGTAGGAACCGTAAATTCCGAACATAATATTTCTGAAGTACTTATCCTAGAATCAGAAATTCTCATGTTTTGAAGTTACCTCCCGCTGAGAAAGGTATAAAGGAACGAGTCCGCAACCATCGCCGGTCCACGGTATCCTCAGGTTGAGCACAGTCCTATTCCGCATCGCATCAAACTGGAGCACGGCGCGTGACAATAGGAAGGGTCAGCTAGGCCTCTAGGTAGTAGGTTGGACCCTGAGATGGCCTTAAGCCATTAACTTAATTTGGGATCAGGGCAAAATATCCACTCATCGCTCCTGACTTTCTTAAATCAAAAAAGTCTCCAACGTCTTTCAAAAATATTCTCGAAAAGAGAATTTTATAAGGGGCCGAAAATGTTGTGCAGTCCGGATAAAAGGATCGACAATAAACTTCGATGTTAATTTGAACTAATATTATTTAGTCTATGAATGATCACAACGCCTATTCATGTATCGCAGGCTTCACAGTCTTCCTTTCTTTCTCCCTTTTTTCTTCTTTTCCTAATTCATAGAACCTATGAGAAAATCTAACTATTTTTGGTTGCACCTTAATCCCTTTTGGTCGTCGAGTCCACAATGATATTTTAGATTGAAAACTCGTCTTTTTTGTTATGAAGTCATACTTTTTTGCTGAAAATTTATTTGTTTGGATGAGAATTCGTCTTTTTGGAGTAAAGATGCAATTAATTTGGTGCAAAATTAAACAATTTGGATGGAAATTGAATGTGTGTCAAAATTTTATATATTTCGGTTGAAAACACAACTGTTTTTCAGAAAATTAAAGAATTCCTTTGAAGTTTTCATTCTTCTGGATCGAAAAATCTTTCTGGATTAGAAATTTACTTTTGTCTTGAGAATTAATATTTTTGGTTCAAAATTCTTCTTCTTTAACTGATAATTCAACTAAGGGGGTTTTCATAAACCACGTGACTCAGTTTTGGCCACTTTTTGACCTCTCCCTCACCCCATGTGGTCCACCGTTGCATTTTCGTTGCCTTCCTCCCCCCACCCCCTGGAGTGCAAAATGGTTCTTTTTTCAATATCTCGTTAAACCTCATTGAACCAAAAATTAAAAGGTATATTCATTTTTTATTCGATAAAAAAAATTCGAGTCAACAGATTCATAGAAATTTTATGGAAGGCCCCTATCCAGGGAGAAATTTACCGTTGGCCCAAGACTGGGCTAATACTGGGGGCCAATGCTTCCAATGCTGGACCCGTATTGGTGGCCAGTATCGGTCCAATGTCGGGAAAAGCTTGGGGTGTCTACGCCCGTGCCAAGACTCGGGCGGTCAATGATGGCCCATTATTGGGCCATGTCTTACCAAAATACAATCGCCAATACTAGGAAAAAAGGAAAATAATTAGAACTTTTAGAAATAATTTATCATTTTTATTAATACT
>WSXT02000006.1:3232520-3243441 GCA_011762715.2 Neuroterus valhalla
CCATTACATGAAATTTTTGAATTTGAAAAAGTGGGCGCCCGAAAATTTATCAAGCCCCCCCCCCCCCCCCAACCCTACGAAATGAGCTACTTCGTTAGAAATTCATTATTTCGCTTGAAGATTAATGTATTTGACTGAAGAAATTTGTTCCATTTTCAGTTGAAAGTTAATTTTTTTTAGTTGTAACTTCAACTGTCCAGTTATCTTTGTCAATTGATAATTTTAATATTCAGTAAAAAATTTATATCTTTCGTTTATAATTCGTCTTTTTCAGTTGCAAATGAATCTTCTTAGTTAAAAAATTATCATTTGGTTAGAACATTCTACTATATTTCATTCAATGTAGAATTCTTTTGCTAGAAAATAATTTTTTCTATGGAAGATTCATCATTTCATTCAGAACTTCATCTCTTTTGTTGGAAATTCGTCTTTTTTCAAAAAGTTAATCTTCTTGGTCAAAATTTTATATCAACTGTTATTACATGTTTCGTGGAGAATGTAACATGCTTGGTTCAAGAACAAACTAATTGATTTTAAGTTGAACTACTTTGTAGAAAAGTTATTGTTTTTGTATGAAGACTCATAATTTCAGTAAAAAATCAACTATCGGGTTCTAAATGAACAACCGTTTTGTAGAAAATTCGTTCTTTGAATAGTTTCAAAATCGACCTACTTTGGTAGTAAAATTTTCAATGCCTGAAAGTTAAGACTTCGTTAATAAAAATCAGAATATACCAAGAAATCCAAGTAAAATTTTATAATCTGAATCCCGATTCTGAGGAGAATAAACAAAACAGAAAATCAACTTTCTTACACCTCTAAAGATAGCAGCCTTTCAAACTTTCAATCTGATATTTTCTCCTTCATTGAAAATTTATATGAAATTTAACCTATGGCTCTATAAATAAGAACAAGACTACACCGCTTCAAAAATATAATTAGCAGGTCAAATTACTTGGGAGGCCTTTGGAAAATTACACAAGCTTATAATTGCCTTCACCATCTGAATACAGGCAGGAATCTACTGTAAATTTCCCGCGCGTGATTTTTATGAATAGAGTAGGAGGGAATCAAATTTGAATATTTTTCGAGCTAATAAAAATTACCAATTTTTCTATAAAATAATGCATTCTGCGGATTAGCAATTACTCTCGATTATTATTTTTTTTTTATATTTACTATTTATATCATTATCATTAGGGGTTCGTATTTAAAAGCATGTACTATACCTTTCCCGATATGCGAGCTAATAAAAACGAAAAGGAATATTAGTACCTGACTCTGAAATATCTAAATGAGTAAAACACTCATTTATTAAAGCATCGAAAAATCTGCTTTAATTAATTTTCCAACCTCAAATTCTACGACTAAAACATCCAAAAAATTAATATTATCGTGCAGATTTATTCATATTCGAATGAGTATTGAAATAAAAACACTCAGCTATTTTAAAAATCAGAATACGAATATTGGACATATATTTTTTAAAGCGGGAAAATCTGTCTCTGCTTCAGAATTCCACTCACTACCTAAAAATAATAAATCAATTTTTGACAATGAACTGTTGACGTTGATCAACGAGAAAAATAATCATCAAAATCTGAAAGCCTACTAATATCAAATCGAAAAAAACCTTAAGAGAAAAAGAGATTCAAGAAATACCATTCTACACATTGATTTTTTTTTAAAGTAAACAATATTCATGAAGTATTTCCCAACATGAAGAATAAATAAGTATTTTATAATCTAATAAATAGTGATAATTGGATCAAATTAATTTTTCAAGTCTACTTTATATGAAAAGGCACGCTACTAAAGCTTCTAACATGCAACGTCTAAGCGACAAAAACAATAATACTAAAATCTGTAAACAATAATGTTGTTTTGCGAAAATACAATTATGATTACTATGGATTTAATAAAAATCTCTTTTCCTGAAATTTCATAAATCGAGAGCATGCGATAACAATACATGAGAAATTGAAAGACCTGAAATAAAAACATACAAAGTATGCATTCCGACCATAATACTGACTTTCGAAATAAAAAGTTCTTAATAAAAGGAATCAAAAGAAAAAGCGTGTTTTTCCCCCAAAAACACGCAATATTTCAACAGCATTCATCAGACTGTGAATACCTTCCGGAAAGATTGTGCAATATTGAAATTTTCATCTCCGTAAAAAACTCAAAATTCTGTGCAGTGCATTTGCATGGCATGAAAAAAAACATGTTCTATAAATTCAACATTTAAATCATATCAAACTATTCTTAACAGTGGAATAAAAGAATCAATTAAGAAAATTTCGACAAATTTATCGATTCACTCAGCACTACGAGAACTCGAACTAAGGATAACAATATCTCAAACTACGAAAAGAAGAAAAAAAAATTGAAACTGAAAACATTCAAAACTGACAAATAAAAAAGGAAAATATAATAATATAAAAGTGAAATAACTGAAAAGTATGAAATGAAAAGAATTTTTAACAGAAATCATCACCAGAATAAATTGGATGGGACAAAAAAGTAAAAATAAAGAGAATAAATAAAACAACCTCCTAGTAAGGTTAATAATTTTGAGAAAAGCGACTCGATAAATTCGTCAAGTAATACAAATGAAAAAATCTACGACATACAACATGTGATTGAATGCACTCAATACAGATAAAGATCTACCTGGTAGACTCTGAGTATTTCACGGATGAAATTAGTAATCATCGAGGTCAACGTCATCAAGAGGCTCATCAGCCTGCAGTGACTGGAAATCAACTTTGTAGCGGAGGATTCCTAAATTCGGACATATGCTCTTCAGTTAATACTAGCCTTCGAATTTAACCCCGTTAAAATACAAGAAAAATCTCAATTTTTCTCACCAATTTTCGAGGTGGTAAAATCTGTACGGCGTTTCAAATGGCAAAGCATGCATTATTTGTCTGACAATGATTTTTCTTTGGCTCAAAGGTATTTTTTTGTGCCTCAAAAACGTGAATTTCCTAGGGAATTGTTATTTCGAACAACTAATTTTCACTATCAAAGGGAATCGCCGATACTTTGGGGCTACAACTTACAGTCTAGAGCATTTGGAGTGGATTAACTGCCCAGATGGAAACAGAAGCAAAACTCACCTCCTATTCCACCAAAACCTCTGACGAACTGCGAACCTTCCTGAGACTTGTCGGTGATAATTTCTAATGTCGCTCCGAAGTTCTTGTAATTGTTTGCAAGCCACTCCAGCAAAGGTTGACATTCCACCAATTCCAATTCTACCCCGCTCTGGGATTCAATACAAACATTATAATACAATTGAAATGAATTTTGAAATGAGACTTTGAAAAATGGATAACTATTTTTGCATATTTACCTCTTTATCGGTAAAATGAGACTTGTCCTTCTCTTGCTCTGGCGTTAGGTGCAAAACTTTTTCTTCACTGTTCGTATGATTCTTAAGAACGTACCGCTGAATATCTAAGTTCTCCCAACAAATCAAAGTTTCTACACTACCTAATTCCAAGGCTCTCAATGTGTCCTCAACTCCGAAGCAATATTTACCCGTGTCCTGAGAAATCTCGTCGAAATAGCGCCCTACAATCAAACAATTTTATTCAGGAATGAAAAATGAACGAAAATGAATCCCTGAAAAAGGAAATGAATAAAAATATTTTGAAAAGTAGAAATAATTACCAATGAGTTTCTTTTCTTGGATAAACTTCACATTCTGCAAAGATTCAGCTGCCAATTCAATAGCCTGGTTGAAACCATTTTCTCCTCCGTACGAAACGTCCACTAATTTAATAATTTTACCTTGCAGTCTCTAAAAAAGTAAATTACCATTATTACAAATTTGAAGTTCCCTTCATTTTTATTTATTTATTCTTTTTCATATTTAATTATTATTATTTACTATTTTAACATCGACTTATATAATTATATTTTTGATTCGGCGCTTTTGAGCTTGAAAGATTTTTAATACATATATTGAAAACTTTTCAACATGATTCCTGACATTATGAAGTTTCTAAATCTACAAAGCAAAGTTTAAAAGTTATTATTATTAAAAGAAAACAGTCTCCACCCGCAGAATGATTATAAACTCCTGGTTATTTTCTCGTATTAGGTCGGTCAATATTTTATTTTTCCAATATGAAAATTAATTCTCCTTGAATTTTCCGTGTCCTCATTAAGAATTTCAATTCTTTTGAAAAATTCTCAGTTTCAGATCAGAATTCTTTTTAAAGAATACACCGTTGCAAGTCAAGATTGTAAAACCTTTGGAAAATTTACTGCTTTAAATTAGACTTATACTTCATAATACTTCTTTTTAAATCCAGATATAACTCGGCATTAGGATTCTTTTGGAACTATTCCCGTTGAAAGTCAGGAATATGATCTTTCTTTCCAAGAATTCCCTTTTCAAATTCAGAATTACAGATATATCTCTTCCAAAACATCATGTCCCAAATCAAAATTACACTTATAATTTGATTCGAAACGTCAATCTTTCTCCCTTCGACATATAGAAAGAAATAGATATTTACAATTCCAACCGAATGATCGCTTACGAGTTTGAGCGCACACCGGATTTCAAGATTTTAAACGCTTCAGAATTTTGAAGATGAATAAAAAATGCAAAACTGCATCACTAATATTATTGTCATTATCAACAAATGAAGCCTTTTTTCATTGTTCATTTTGAAATTGAACTAACTGAGAGTAATAAAACATAAAAACACATTTAGAATTGATTTTAGCAAAATCAAATTACGAATGCGACTTTTTCTAGATATCTAGAGCCTCAAAGCAACGCTATTATCTGTGAATAATTAGGCATAAGCATTATTTAATTCAAGTGACACTCACAGGATCAAACATGTCGGACTGACTAAGCTCTGTCTTGAAGTCCGCACTACCGGCCAAAATGAGACCCGCAATGTTAGGCTTATCGTTAGAAATATAAAGCTGGGTGGCCACTTCGGCGACTTTACGGACGTAATTGTGCCGTTTTTCCATACGCAGCCGAGCAAAACGAAGGGCAGACTGTCCTCCTCTGCCTGTAATTAGATATAGCGATGGTTAAAAATTATTGGATTTTCCATGCCACGGATCGTTAATCAACAATTATTAATATTTCAACAAAAGATTCAAAGCTTATTGATTCAGACACCGCTTCCATTGTTTCCAAATCCAAATACAAAACCAGAATAAAAAATGTTAATTGCATTTTTTTCCTGAAAATTCACTTAGATTTTACTAGAATTTACTTCTATAAGATTTTTGTTTATGCATCGAACAAAAGTAGTCACAAATCAACTACAGGGATACCAGATATTACGTAGTTTAATTCAAGGTGAAAAGAGGGATGAGATTTATCATCAAAATCTTTTTATATCATGCAGCGCCTTTTCTAGTCATTTTTGTAATTAAAAATTTTTTTATCTAGCTCTGAAGAATCCGTTGAAAACTTTAGCACTTTCTACTGATAAAAATTCGAAAATATCGAAGATTAATACATAAAAAACCCAAAAACATGATTAATACATGAACAATATTGAAAATCCTACTTTCTCAATTGTTTTTATGTATTTTTTTAAGTATGTAAGCCAGAAAGAATTAGTTTGAAAAACAAAAATTACTATTTAAAGAATCACTTTTTCTGTTTTTGTTCCCTTTAAGTTCAAATTCATCTTTTGCATGAAGATTCATTTTTCTAGTTGAAAATTGCTCTCTTCGATTGAAAATTCAACTATTTTATGAAAAATTTGGTTAACAAGTCATCCTCTGTTATGAAATATAAAGCTATTTTTTAGGAAAATCATTCTTGTGGCTCCAAAATTCAACTGTTTGGTTCAAAAATGTTTTGGTTCAGGATTTCTATCAAAAATAAACTTCTCTCTTAATCTAAATATTAACTATCAGATTTTTTATTCAGATTTCGTCTTTTTTATTAAAAACTTAACTTCATAGTTCAAAATTCATATGGATGTACAAAGTCTAGAGCTTATGTGTTATAGGGGATCTTTTTGAATTCAAGGGAAAAAAGTGGAAAAGATTTAAAAATTGACGGACTGTAAGCCTTGCCTATTGTTTATGAAGCAAATAGAATAGGAAATTAGGCTTACTTTTGTACAATATTTTGAAAAAGCAGAGAATTTTTCTTCAAATCTCATACTTTAATAAATAATACGAACCGTGCTTTTTAGGAAGGTCAACCGTAAACTTATGTAAGACTTCTCGCGTGTTTCCTTGCAGAGTACCAAAAAGTGCTCCATTACCGTCCATAACAATAAAACCGAACTTATTATCATCGGCTAGCAACGCCGTAAGAGCTTCGGTATGGAACTGAAAATAAAAATTAAATACTAAATACCAGAAAAATATTAATCAAATTTAATGCCTTTGATATGAATTTTAATTTTACAAAGCTCCAAGCTAAAGCTTTAAAAATCGATTTGAGAAAACGATTAGATTACCAATTTATGTAATGAAATAGTTTCATTAGGCAGCTTTAGCACATTCAAATTGTTTTCAAAGTTAAAAAGGAGATAAACTTCCGACTTTCATTGAAACAATATATAGAACAACTCTTTTAACCTTGGATATTCTACAAAGGCTCAAAATATTTCTGCTGGATGAAATTAGTAGCTTGAAAATCAAGTTAGTACCTTGTTATCACATAAGTAAAGAGAAGTATTGATAGGCTTGAAGGGTTCGAAATCGATGTTCACTTTCTTTTCCTTTCCTTCTTCCGTTACGATTGTACCACAGTAAATAACCAGGCCATTTGGAGGTACTGAAAAAGAAATAATTGGGTAATTCTCAATAGGTCACTTCCGAAACCCGTAGAATAACTTTTCAACAAAAAAGAAAAGATATATGATGAATTATTTTAAAGTTTGCTAAATTTATTTTTCGAAAATAGTGACATCTCCACAATTACCTTTGTCTGGAGAATTACCCAATTACGGGACACATTAAAAATTTCCTTAACTCTGGATATAAGATATATTTTTTGCATTTATTTACTCAAAAATTTAGTACTGTTGTGTGAAGATTTTTACCTTTGGTGTATAACTTCAGCCTATGCTGTACCGATGTGATTGCACCCAGGACTGACAATCTATTTACACGAGATTTGATGTTGGATGCTGTACCGAATTCATCGGCCAACATTTTGCTTACTCTCGATATTTGATCTTTTGGCGGTATAATTAAGGAAATCATACTTGTGCCGTTCCTAAAGAAGAAAAAGAAATATAGTTATGATAAAAGAAATTACCATTTGTTATCATAAAATGGATATATTTTCGGTTGACTGATAGTTTCAAGCTTATGAACGAAATGAATGGCTGTGGCATTCAGAATTTACATTTTCTAAAAATTGCGCAACGATTAAAAATTATCAAAAAATAACAAGTTTGAATTTCGAATAGCGAAATTAGTACATTTTCAATTCTGAAATACCCTATTTTGAATAGCTGAATATAAAAACCAAAATTTCACGATTTTATAGTCATTCACGAAATTCAAATTTTCGTTATGTTTGATTTTCAATTGTAACCTCCAAATTTGAATTGTTTCACTTGAATTGAGTTGATTTTCAACATAATGGAAATGATTTTTGACAAACGCAAATTTATTGTGTATAGTTGAAAAATTGAAATTTTGTACCCAATATTTTACTTTGAAGGCCTCACACGGTACCTTGAAGGCATGTTTCACGTGGCAACAGACATTCGACTAATTACAAATGAAGAATCAACAAACTCCATAATGAAAACCCTGAAACAAAATTGGTACGGGATTTCCAAACCTTTTTTTTTATCCAAAAAAATTCTCGACAATATGTATAATACCCCTTTTAAAATCCAACAAAGGAAATAGACCTGGCTTTCTTTCGTAATTGCTTTATATAGCGATTTCTATTCAAGGACAAAAAATCCGTAAGAAATTCGAGTAGAAGCTAAAACTCGAGACAAATTTTATCAACAGCCTGGAGAAATTTGAAAGAAATTGGATGATTTTCGGATCCAGGTTATGTATCAGTTACGGAACATATGTTGTAACCAAGTGGAAAATCACAGAAGAAACATTGAAAACACTCGGAAAAACTTACCCCCTGGCCATTTCAAGGCTTTTAATAAGTTTCTTGATCTTCCAGATTTCGACATTACGGTCGGCGGACGTTTCCTCGTTCGACATTGTTGCGTGCTGGAAATCGCGTGGTCGCTCTTAATGACTCCGTACCAAATTCCTGGATAGATGCTCCGGGTGGTGTAAAAAAAACGCGTGCTCCCTCCGTCGGGAAAGCCGGTTCGCAGGTTTTCTGAAACCGAACGGCCAGTCCATTTATCGTGGAGAACCTGTCGAAATCCAGTTCAAACCGGATTTTGTCAGGTTGAACGTGTACGGCATAACGTTCGAACGGTACACTAAACTCAACTAAACTTGTGGGTATCACAACGACAACGATTCACTCACTCGATTTAGGGTTTTAGCTTTTTAGTCAGCAGATCTTAGCGATTTATATCAGCGACACGATGGAGACACCAGGACACAAGGAATACCACGCGAGCAGAAACTTCGGATTGCAAACGTCGGCCATGCGAGTGGCACAAAACGTCAGGGATGCATAAAGGCAAAAAGACTGCCGCGAATACGCGATGCCAGGCCACTCGTCGCATATTACTCATCCAGCTTTATCTCAAAGTTCTCATTGGTTGTGCTACTAAATTCTGCGAACTCATGAGAATTACAGAATCATAACCTCTAAACGTCCTAGAGTTTTGGAAAGAAAAGGACTTGGAAATCACTGGGGGGGTTTCTAAAGTATATTTTCAGACTCCCCGAGAGGAGGAGTTCATTTTAGAGTTTAAATATAGGATAATTGATGTCAGATTTAGGTATTTCTATGACATTCTAGAAAACGTGTTGAGGGTTTTAGAACCCGTGGGTCGATTGCAAAAGTCTGTACCACAAAAACGGGGATTGAAGGATTCTGGGAAGTTAACAACCAATCGTTGAGGGTGTTTGAATTTCCTTGCAAGGAGAAAAATTTGTCACAAGCTTAAAATTGATAAATATAGATTTTATTCAAATTTTTTATTGAACCTGATACACAACATTTAGGCCATCTGAAATTGAAGGTATAATAAATATTTCTAAGAAATGTTCAAACTGCATTTTGTGAGATTCTTCTAAAAAATTAATAAAATATTCAAAATTATTATTTAAAATGTATAACTTTTTGAGCTTTCAATTAACAAATACAAAACTGTAGTAACTATATTTTGCTTTATACGTAATTGTCATGAAAGATAAGTATTATTTTCACCTTGACATTCATTTTCGGATTGCATAATATAATGACAAAACAAAATTAAATTTATTTACAATTTTCGTGGAGTACCCTTCCATAGCATACTCTTCTGAGATAATTTTATAATTATCCGTCCCATCTTTCGAAAGTTTTTCAACTATGATTTCTTCGGAGCCTTATCATTGATCCCGCAATATCTACATCTAAGTCATATTTTTCCATTCTTCACAAGTCAACTATGAGAATGAAAATAACTGTCTGGTACTCATTATCCTGAAAAAAAGAGAACATTTGTGACAAAAAACGTTTCGACAGGGTGTCTACCCGCTGGATGATTTCAGAGATTCCTGATTTAGGACAGGGAATTTCGGAGAAGAATTATGATTCGGAGTTAAAACATCAGATAATTTTTGGCCATAAGAATTACAACTCTGATTTGCAGCACAAAATTCTGTGCAAATTTATCATTCTTCTTCTAAAACTGCCTTTCCAAAGATTATAACTTTTTACAGAAATTTCCTGTTCCAAGTCTTTGAAAATTATCTATTTCAAAACAAACCTATTTTTCTCTAAAAGCTGGAAGAGGGAAGTTTCAAATTCTGGAAAAGTTTAATTTTCAAGAAGAAACATACATTTATATATTTGAACAAATTCTGATTTGAACAAGAAACTTCCAGAATTAAAATTCTTTACGAAATTTCCTGTCCTAGATTCAAAATAAGAATTCCCTCCGGGAATTTTTTCGAAATAGATTTATTTGTTTACCGTCCGATTCCAGAATTGAAATTTTTCAAGAAAACTCCTATACCAATTCTGATTCTTAAATTATTGTTTAAATTCAGTTTTTCTACGTCAGCATTAAAATTATCTCAAAAAATTCCCGTCCCAAGTAATAAATTCCCTGTTCTAAGGCGAATCCCCAGAGTTATTTCAGAACTGTAATTTTTTAGAAAATTCTTTGCTTAAAGTTCCTTTCCCAAAGTGAAAATTACAATTCTTCACAGAAATTCCCTATCCTTAACTTGAAGTTACAATTCTTTACTGAAATCCCGTGTTGAAACCCGGGATTATAAAAAATATTTTCCAAAATCCTTTACCCAAATTCTATGTGTCAAGATAAAAATTATAGAAAGTTCCCTGTCCCGAACTCAAAATTATATTTCTTCACTAGGATTTCATGTCGCAAATTACATTTATAATTCTTTTCACAAATTCCGTTCGTATTTTTTTCATATATACCTCTTATGAGTTAGAATTCATGATCTCCAAAAAATTCCTTTTCTCAAAGAATCTCCCTATTCTAACGCAGAATTCATAATCTTTTAGAAAATTCTTATTCTCAAAGTTGAAATTTGAATTCCTAACTGAAATCAGCTGTCACAACTCGGAATTGGAATTCTGTGCTAATATTCTCTGCCACGAAATAAAAATTATAATTTATCACGAGCATTTCCTGCCCAAACTAAAAATTATATTCCTCCTCTGAATTTAAGGTTGAACTGGAGCGAGGTTTAGTGTTTTCATTGTGGTGTAACTGTGCCCTATTATTTAGCATTGCATTTCAAACCCGCTGCCAACATCACGCGGTCAAAATTGAACACAACAAGT